>JAIVFH010000213.1:0-48961 GCA_025765595.1 Obelidium mucronatum | reverse complement strand
AGTCTTGCTCCTACCAATCTTACTGCCATGCATTTGGGTGGATTAACTATGCATGCATCAAGGGGACTGGATATTTTCAAGCGCAAGTTAGCCCTTTCAGCCCCAAGCCAGAAACGCATTGAAAACGCTTATTTAACAGTTCTTGAAGAAGCATCAATGATGGAGCAAGGTGATCTTGGTTTGGCTGATGAAGTTACAAGAACAATCATGGGTAATGATACTGTTTGGGGAGGTAAACATGTATGGATGGCAGCTGATTTTCTTCAGTTTGAACCACCGACTGGGCCTTACATTTTCAAGCCTCTTGAGGGTCAGGACAAGCCTCATGCTTCAGCCCCAAAGGCTTTACAGCTTGTGAATTCCATAAATCATTCGGTATTCTTGACAAAGAATTGGCGGCAGAAAGATGATCCTCCATTTGCAGCACTCCTTTCTCGTACTCACTGGGGGGTGAATACTTCTGATGACATTAACCTACTCAATACTCGATTTGTGGGTTCTCCTACTCTGGAAAAAGCCATTTGTGGCACTCCTGACATCGAGTTTTTTGCACCTATTGCTACACCAATCAATGTTAGGCGGTGTGCTCTCAATCGCCATATTCTTCATCGAACTGCTTCAACTAATCACCAGCTAATCTATCAAATTAATGCTTATTCTACAAAAGTAACTGTCCGTAACCAATTCAAGCGACTTCAGCATTTGGATGATGATTACACTGACAAAACCCCTTTCTTGTTATCTTTTGTTTTGGGCTCACCTGTAATGTGCACCAAGAAGCTTAGGGACTCACAATTCTTCAGCAAAGGAGTTATAGCTTTTGTGGTTGGTTATGAGGCTGATACATCTTGTGGATCAGATGATGCGGCTTTGTTTATTACATCAACTGTCAATAATATTACTTTCAAACGGTTTCGTCTTCAGCCACTGCTTCTCTACCTCAAAATTCGTGGATGTTCAAATGTCTTGGTTGATGGATTTCCTCCTGGTATTTTAGGAATACCCCCTTGGAAGGGACCTATTATGACAAATATTGGGGGGCATGGATCTCTTGTAAAATATCCCAAGAAGGAAAATCGATTATGGCAACCTGTGTGCATCCAGTTCCCAATAATTTTATCCTATGCATGCACTCCTGAAAAAATGCAAGGCGTCACATTGAAAAACCACCTCATCGTCACCCCACTGTCTCGAAAAGGAATGAAGCCTCAAACTTTATATGTTACTCTGTCTCGAGTGAAGACTTTGATAGCTCTGTATTTGACTGAACGAGTTACACGCCAATATCTTACAAAATTTCGTCCTCCGAAGCACTTTGTACGCAAGACATTGGACCTAATTCAAAAGATCGAGCTTCCGTCTTATACTCCTGCTCATATTATGAATTCGTTTGATGAATGGAGGTCCACTCAAATTCGTTATGCTCATCAAGCTTTACATCTTTCTTAGGTTACAATACATTTTCTATTTTATTTCGTTCAATAAAAAGGAATTTAATTAAAAGCCAAAAAGGTTCTCGCAAGCCTGAGTTCTCGAAGGGTTGCCCCCCTGTATGGCATACAGCCGCTAACTTACCAAAACTAATCAAGATAAGGCCGTGATGGAAAGACAGTTTACGTTTGATGCGACAGTAAATTTTATTTTGAAACGCCATCACCATCAAAAAATTGCATCGGCTTCTGAGAATGAGCGAGCATCAGACGACTCCGCCGAGTCTACTCAGCAATGTGATCAAGATTTCGGATACGTCTTTGATGGATCTTGAAGAGCAGAATGGCTGGAATGCCGGGGACAATGTTATCGGACTGATGCCACAATATGGATTACAGACCCCTCCTGCCACGCCCCAATACACCACCAATGCCGCTGATTCTACCAGCGGCACTAGAGTCCACGCCCTGCAGGTTATATCGAATGCTTTCGAGACTGCCCTCGTTGACCACGAAGCGCATGAATGGGAGCTTGAAGATCCCGACTTGATGCCGACGATTGACGACTGGATGTTGGTGTACACTGCCCGCCATGCGTCCACTGTTCGTTTTGGCTACGACCGCCCAAACTGCCTCAACTCGTTCTTTCAGCAACCGCCAATGTTCAGGCTTATTATTTGCGCCGTGTCTGCACTCAGTATTCCCCTTCCAGACGAAATTCAATTCTCTTACTATAATCGGTGCCGGAAAGCGGTTGTCCGTGCAATTCATGAGAAGCCGACTTACCAGACTGTTCAGAGTCTTATGATGCTATTCCAGTTTGCTGAAGCCAGAGGTCAACCAGATATTTCTCGCTCCTTGTTCCAGACGGCTCTATCGTTGATCAAATCGTTGCGGCTGGATATTGATCCTGATCTGTCGCCCTGGCTGGCGCACTTGAACCTAACTGAACGGCAAAAAGAGGATCGTCGACGAGCTTTTTGGTGCTCCTACAGCGTGATGGTTACTGAAGAAGCCGTCTCTAACGAGACTTTTGCCAACTCGGAGACATTGTCCTCCGTCAATATCAAACCTCCCGCGACAATACACGACCCATATTTGGTTTTTGAAGGAAACATTATGGTCAAGCCAGAATGCGAGCTTTTGCGTCTCATTGGTCAAATCCGTAGAGGATACTCCAGGATTCCAAAAACCCTCAACGACCTACTCCCCACAGGACCACCACCCAAATCCACTGACCTCAACAGAATTATTTCAGAAATACCAACTCCATACCTCCTCGTCCCAGCAGACTCCCCTTCCAACATCACCCGCCAAGACCACCTCCACTTCCTCCACCAACTTTCCCAAATGCCAGCCAACGAAGTACCCAGCTGTCTAAGCGTCAACTTCCTCATTTACTCTACAACCTCAGTTCTATATCGATCCCAACTTTACTTATCAGCCTGCCAATCATGCCACCCAATGTTCCTCAGCACCTTACAACACCACTCGATTCTCCAAGCAATCCAAAAAAGCTTCGACGCTGCTTTACAAACCGCCCAAATGTACTACTTTCTTCGGAAAGTAAATGCCGGCGCTTATCCCCAGTGGAACCCCACTGAAGACGTGTTTTTCGACCTTAGCGCTGATTCATCAATCTATATGGTTTTCGAAGCTACAACTGTCCTGTGGTTTCTGTATTGTCGGATGAAACCAGTTTGGTGGGCTAGTATTAGTGCGGCGGGCGGTGGTGGTAGTTGTGGTAGTGATGGTGGTGGTGGTGGTCGTGAGAGACCTCAATGGAGTTCCTTGAGGATTTGGATTGTTGAAATGGTGGATTTGGTGAAACGCGTGTCTGTTGATATGGGATCTGCCGAAGGGACTTGTGAACCGCTTTTGTTTTGTATGCAAGCAATGTTGGCGGAGATGGACCAAATGCAATTGAGTGGTGGTGGTGCTGGTGGTGCTGGTGGTGCTGGGGGTGGTAATAGTGGTCGTGGTCGTGGCGAGGAAGAAGATCAAGATGAGGGGGGACTTGTGTTGGGAATGAAATTGATGGCTCTTGGTTCCAAGGTGCCGACAATGTATGGCATCAAGGAGCCCCGCGCCTTTTTGGGGCTTCTGGGACTGGATGTTAGTGGAGGGATTCGGTGGAGGGGTTGTGTCGAACAAGGCTGGAAAATGTTTTGGAAACTGTTTTCATAGAAAAAATTATATGCATTAAATTCATTGTAAGTCGTAAATGCCGAATACTCTCGCATGCGGTCGTTGCCGAAGCGGGAAGCGGAAATGCGATAAAAACGAGCCAAGTTGCGGCCGCTGTGCTCAAAGCGGTTTCGCCTGCGAGTATCCAATTCAACCATCACTGGCGAATGATCAGGCCAACAGCACTCCCTCGAAGTTGACTGCCTGTTCACGATGCCGCGTGCACAAGAGAAAATGTATTCCTGGCCCGGAAGCATGCGAGAGATGTACTCGAATTGGCGTTGTTGATCAATGTGATTTCCCTGGCACATCTCAACAAGCCGTGCCAGTGACGCAACCTTCGTTGTATCTAACTCCAGCTCCACGATCAAATGAATACATCATTGCTGCAAATGATGCCTCTTTAATGGAGTATGGAGAACGGGAATGCGAGCTTGAAGATTTGGATTTGCTGCCAACAATTGAAGACTGGACTCTCGCTTTTTCACACGCACAAACACTGAATATCAGATTCAGTTATGATGGAGACAATTTCTTGAAGTCTTTCTTTCAACAGCCGCCAGTTTTCAGATTGATTGTCTGCGCACTGGCTGCGTTTTACACCAACCAGCAAGAACACGTTCAACTGGGATATTATCGCCGGGGGAGGAAAGCGGTCATGAAAGCTATCCATCAAAGCCCGACGCATCAAACAGTGCAATCGCTTTTATTGTTGAGTATATTTGCGGAAACCAAAGGCCAGCCCGATCTATCTCATTCACTCTTTCAAATGGCAATCAACCTCGTCACAACCCTCCGTTTGGATATTGATCCAGACAATTCACCGTGGCTGATGCCTTTAAATTTAACCGAGCGGCAGAAAGAAGACCGAAGACGCGCGTTTTGGGGTTGCTATGTCCATTTAGCCCATACGGAATGTGTTTCAAACACCTTCAAAGAAACAACGTTATCAGCAGCCAACATCAAGGCGCCAGGAACAATCTACGATCCCCACATGATATTCCAAGGAAACACAATCGTGAAGCCTGAATCCGAATTGTTCCGCTTAATTGGAATCATGCGACGTCATTTCGAATCTGTTCCAACAGGGCTGAATGACATCCTTGAAAACCCAGCAACAGTTCAAAAATCCACCCAGCTAGACTCCATTTTGTCAAATATCCCTCTCATATACTATTTCCTCCCTGATTCACCACATGTCTTCACACCCACCGATTATACGCGTTTTATTAATCAACTCGCACAGCTACCGTTATCAGAAGTACCCACCTGTATTTCCATGAACTTCGCCGCTCGTTCTGCAATCAGCGTCCTCCACCGCCCCCAAATGTACCTCTCGGCGTGCCCATCGTGCCACCCACTCCTCCTCCCTCCCAACCACCAAGAAACAATCAAAACCGCAATCACAAAATGCCATTCCACCGCACTTCAAACAATCAACATATATTCCTTCTACAGAGCCATCACAGTCGGTGCGTACAAGGACCAAATCCCAGAAGATCGAAAAAACTATTACGGATTCACTGAAGATATTGCAGTGTACATGTTTTTCGAGGCTGTGCTTTGCTTGTGGTTTCTCATTTGTCGCATGAATTCTGGGTGGTGGGATTTTGTTGGGTGTGAAAAGATGGTTTTAGATGGCGTCTTGAAGGAGAACGTTCTGGCTATGGTGGATCTTGTTAGGAGCGTTGCAGAGGAGGCAGGATCTGCGGGAGGAGGCTCTTTTGACCCACTTGTTGTTTGTTTGGATGCTATGTTAAAAGAGATGGAGGGTTATGATGGCGACCATTGTGGGGAGAAGAATTCAAATGTGGATGGTCTTGTTTTGGGAATGAAAGTTCTGTCTCTGGGGTCCAATTTGGATGGAACGCATGAGTGCATCATAAAGGAACCGCGTGCGTTGTTGGGACTGTTGGGAATGGAGGTAGGAGGACGTGTTCGATGGATGGGGCCAGTTGAGGAAAGCTGGAGGTTATTTTGGAAAGTTTATTCATAATACATACAAAGAATCAAACAGTAACAAAGCATGTCTTGGTTTGGATGTATTCCTTGATTGCTTCAATTCCTCCATCGCTGCCAAATCCACTTTGCTTGCACCCACCAAAAGGAACATTTGCACTAAACTTATTGTGACAATTGATCCACACAGTTCCAGCTTGAAGAGCGTGAGAAACACGGACGGCAGTAGAATAGTTTTCAGTATGGACCGACGCCGCCAACCCGAACTCGGTGTCATTTGCACGCTCAATTACCTCATCGATTGTCTATTGGAATTGTAATAGTATCAACAAGAAATTCGTTTAACGGCAGTTGCTTGTTACCTTAAACTTCAGGACAGCAATCACAGGACCAAAAATTTCTTCCTTCACAATCTTCATGTCTTCTGTGACACTGCTGAAAACAGTGGGTTGAACGAAATATCCTTGCTTTCCAATTCTATGTCCACCCATTTCCACCTTTGCGCCAGCTTTTTTTCCTTCTTCCAGAAACCCAAGAACTCTATCAAACTGAAGCTTGTCGACGAGTGGACCCATAGTTGTATCCTTTTCAAAACTTGGTCCTACTTTCACTGTAGATAACTTTTCTTTGAGAAGCTGCAAGAACTTGTCATGGATTCCTTCTTGGACAAACACACGGGTACCAGCGCAACAAACTTGTCCTTGGTTAAACACGAATCCATTGATGCAAGAGTCAACGGCTTGACTTAAAGCAGCGTCATCAAATACAATCTTGATTAATTCATGACAGAAAGTTAGCTTGAAAAAGGCAATAGTTGCTCATTGTTACGTTGGGGGACTTTCCGCCCAGCTCCAAAGACACTTTCTTCAAGTTGGATTCCGCGCTTGCGATCAAAATACGCTTCCCAGTCGCCGTGGATCCCGTAAAACTGACTTTCCTTACATCGGGATGGCGTGCAATTGCTTCTCCAGCAGTGGCCCCAAATCCCGACAGAATATTAACCACACCTGCAGGAAAACCGGCTTCATTTACAAGCTGCGCCATCTTCAATGCAGAGAGCGGAGTTTTCTCTGACGACTTCAAGACTATGGTGTTTCCAGCAGCAAGAGCAGGCGCGATCTTCCAACTGAGCATAAGAAGGGGGAAATTCCATGGAATAATTTGGCCGACTTTTCTAACATGATAAGATCGCCTCACAAAACGTGAAGTTAACGTACCAACACCAAAAGGTTCGGCTCTCGTGTATACATGAACATTCTTATTGACATCAATTACGCGTCCATCAATCTTATCCGACCAGCCGGCAAAGTATCGAATGTGCTGCTCCACCAGATGGATGTCAGTTTTCAATGCCTGAAGGAACGGCTTCCCATTGTCGTACGCCTCAATTGCTGCTAATTCTTGTGCATCGCGATGAATCAAATCTGCAAGTTTCGACAAAAGGCGGCCGCGTTCTGCTGGGGATGTCTTTGACCAAACTGATTTGAATGCATTCGACGCGTGACGAACAGCAACGTTTCTGTTTTGTTTGTTTTGTGGGCTTGACTTAAGGATTTCTCTTATGAGGTTGCTACAAACACATCTTCTGCTTGGGCCTCTGCCACACTGCAAATCACGCTTCCTGTATTTGGATCGACAGTTTCAAATGTCTTTCCAGAGACAGAATTCACGAACTGGCCGTTGATAAAGAGGCCGGTTGGTACATTCTATGGAACCGTTTGTCCATCAGTGCCATCCATTGCGATTGGACCGGGCTAATTGCCTCAACAATAAACCAAGTAGCGCTTACAGGAAAGATGCGTCCAGAGGAATGCTTGAGCGTAACTAAATCCGCCTGCGTCTTTTTAACCAAGCATCGCGACAACAGCATTTAACAACACTAACAACACCTTAGTTGCAAGTAAGCGACGGGATGAGCGCGCTAGAGTTCTCAAGACAGGCACATGAAAGGGGACAAGCATTCTTTTCTGGCTTCTTTATTTATCAATTTTGAATTGTTACATGAAATACTCAGACACAGTCTGCAAGATAATGTTAAAAGTTGAAAAATAATAATTTAACTGAAAAAAAAGCTGAAACTCACGGGATTCGAGAACCCATTGCCTGCCACGTCGTCCCCGGGATACTCGCGAACCAAGCCTCCCACAGGCCCACCGCTGCCACCTCGCGCTCTTCCACGCGCTGGCCTAGAAATATTACCACCACCGCCACCACCAACTTTTTTCTGGTCAGGTTCTTCTGACGAGATGGGTGGTCCTTCTTCATCGTCAAATACACCACCTTGCACATTTTGCTGTTGAGCGTCTTTCCCCGGCATATCCCGAGCATCTTCGGGACAAGGTCCAAACACGTTGAAGAATCTGTCTAATTCAGGTCCAATTTGAAGGACCGAAGCCAGATTCCCCGCTCGATAGCAATAGTTTGGAGCAGACCAAACAGTACTGACGAGATCGTCAAACAAAATCTAATATCCCCCCAAAAACAAAATTCAGGTATTTTTTTGCAGTCAAAGAGTAAAATACCTGATACCCTTCCATACAAAGTTGGTGAGCGCGGCAAATATGGCCAAGTCCGTTGATGTCTAGAAACTGCCGTGTAACCTGCTTCCCAAAGAGATATCCAGCACCCCTTTGATTAAAAATAAAGTTAAGGTGTTGCTGTGACATGAGAAAATGAACCTTGGGGAAATTTGAAAATCGCCTCTCATATCTTCGGATCCTGCCGTAAATCGCTGGCTTGGTAGATGTGTATTGGGCGCCGGATCGCTCCACACTAGATCCGCCATTGCTCCTTCATGAGGGAGTTCTGACAGAAAACCCTTGAGAATCCACGGCATTGGACGAAGCAAGTTTGAGTACCTTTAAATCGGTCAATCATCTTGATTTGATCGATAGTATGTATTGATGGACTAAGGCCTTGAAAACAAAAGAGATGAATACACCAACCAACCAAACTATTTTAACCGCTGTATCCGTACCTCCGTGAACGCAAAAGATGGAGTCTTCAATAACAGCAGCCAAAACCAAGTAATCAAACAGATCTGTTATGTACATCCACACGCTGCTGGACCCGTACTTGCGCATGCACTCAGCGTAAAAGCCATAGGTCTGTGTAACTGCCCTGCTTTCATGATTGCCACGAATCAAAGTGATCCTTTCAGGCCATCTTATTTTCAGACAAATCAGGAGCATGATTGTTTCCACGCTGTAGAAGCCTCTGTCTACATAATCGCCCAAAAACACAAAGTTGACATCAGGACACTTTCCCGCTATTTTGAAGATCTCGAGAACATCGTAAAACTGCCTGCGAAGTTGGGTATTAGTATGAATGTGTGTGAAGGTCTTGAGAAAAGTACCCATGGACATCGCCAACAACAGTACACGGAGCTGCCACGGTTCGCACGTTTCCTTCCTTCAACAAAACTTCTTTTGCTTTTTCGCAGAGTTCTTTGACGACTTCTTCAGCGAGCAACTTTCGAGAATAGCAAAGCGCTATGCATTCATCAATGTGCATTTTTGGTTAGAAGTTCTACAGAAGTTAAATAAGAATGGGGCAAAGGCACCAAGCGTTTCTGATCCGTCGCTTCCGCACTGGCAAAGTATACAGTGTTGCATCACTGTACCACCAGTGGCTGTATGGCCGGGGTCCTCTTACTGCAACAGCGGCCTTTTGCAGGTCGCTGGCTGCATCAAGTACCGAGGCAACGGCAGCACTTTTGGCCTTCGAGGCGACTGCGTCTCCTAAAGACATTGAAGGCTTCTCTGTAGGAAAAGTCCCTTTCATTGATCTGCTGTTCATCACCGCCTTCGGGGTACATGGGGTGATGTCACCGGAACTTATAACGGTTGCAGGTCCACACTTTTGCGATAACAACGACGGCGTTTCCATAATTGATATTTCAGACATCGGAAACCCACGCTACTGTTTTGTGAACATTGATCACCTCGAGGGCTGCTTGGGAGCGGCTGTTCCAGTCAATTTGCCCTTATCAGCTGAAATGTATGTGAGAGCATACTACCCGCAGCTCGACCTCTTGGCTCAGTTTGATCCTTTGAAAGCCCAAACGAATGCGGACACGGAAGAGTATGTGTTGAGGGCGATTGAAGGTCTCGCTCCATACAAGATGCTCTCTTTGGATGACTTGAAGGAGGCTTGGCCATATGCGGATTGGAAGAGTTCTGTTCCGGCCATATCGGAATTGTCGAATATTGGATTTGTGTTCAAGGAATGGTTGGATACTCAGGCAAAGGCGATTAAAGAACAAGAGGTTGAACCACAGCAGGAACAGGGCGAAACAACAGACAAGTCCCCGTTGCCACTTTTGGAGTCATCTGCGTTAGCCATAATGAGTCTTGAAGATGGTGATGCTAATGCAGACAAAGTAGAGGCCATGCTGGCTTTGGATCACGTCCGCAAGATTCTCTGGGATGCTGCAAGAACCGGGAAGGGAACGTTGAGCCTCTTTGTTATGGGAGCCATGTTGGCCGATACTTCTCTTGTTCGTTTGGATCTTCAAGGCGTCACTATCCCATCCTACGAATTCCTTGTCGAGGCCACAACTGGTTGCCCTTCTCTCCAAGAGCTGGACATGTCTGGTCATGCAGAAGTCACAAACGAAGTATTGATTGGAATTGGTTCCAACTGTCGTTTACTCCAGAAAGTTCTCTTGTTTGGGTGCAAGAAAGTGACAAATGAATGTTACATGCCCCTGACTCAAATGTGCCCACTCCTGCACTACATCTATGCGGATGATCTTTTCAAGACGTCAGCTGCATGGAAAAATAGGACCTGGTCCGCTCTTCTTGCTCCGTATAAAAGCATGCGTCACTTTGAACAGCGTGTAGCTATCCATGGTGCTGGGCTGCATGGGGCTCCTCTTGCAAGGCTCCTCCTCCAGTGGATCAAAAACGTAAGAGACGGGGTGGTTGATATGAATGGCAGGCACAACGTGCTCACGCCCACCTTTTCTGGTGCTGGATCTGGAAACAAGGACACAGTTTATCATCTGCCTATCAAGGAAAGATCATCTTTGGATGGCGGATCTCCTGTTGCTCTAAATCAGTCGATTTGTATCGTTATTGGATATCCTGGCTTGACACTTAGGGACTTAGAAGTTCACTTGAATGAGATTATTTTCAAGTATGCGTTCTTGGTGAGGAAGAAATTGCCTGCCAATGTTGGCTCGGAGAACAAGATGGAGGTTGAGGTAGAAGGAGCGTTGTTCACTGCCTACAATGTAGATGAGTTTCTGATGGAGTCCTATCAAGAAATCGAAGGTGGAAGTGAGTTGGTGAATGAAAGAATTCGCACCTTCCGAAATGCTTGTCGTGAAGAGTTGGGTATGTTATTTGCGGACGTTGGGGAGTTGGAATATGTTCAAGACAAGGAGGAATTGGTTGGGTTGATTGAATATCGCTCCGTCATTGAGCGTGACTTTACACGATCTGAACAATAGATAGAATATCAGCTGAAATGTATGTGAGAGCATACTACCCGCAGCTCGACCTCTTGGCTCAGTTTAATTCTTCGGAACTCAAAAATAATACGAGTGCTGAAGAGTATGTGTTGAAGGCGATTGAAGGTCTCGCTCCATACGAGATGTTGACTTTGGATGACTTGAAGGAGGCTTGGCCAAAGGCGAATTGGACGAGTTCTGAACTCGATACAACGGATTGGGATGAAATTCATGTGTGTTCAACACATGGTTTAAGTCACAGGTGAGGCCCTTGAGAAGGAGAAGTACCGAAATGCCTGCCGCGAAGAGTTGGTTGCGTTTTATCTGGATGGTGAACTATTCAGATTCCGATTGGATTTTTAAAAGTATCACTACCATTGTTGCGGGAAGTTTGAGTATCTTCAAGGGAGGAATTGACTGCTGATCAAAAATATTCATTGACTGTATGCTCGCATTCAGCATTTTGACAAGAAATAATGATTCTGAAATTACTGGTTATTACTTTGACAGCCGCCGCCACCTTCGGTGCTCCACTCTCAAACAGCCACCAGTCCCCTCTCATACTCGACAATGGCGTCGTCAATTCCATCAAAGATGAGGCATACCGCAGTGAGGGATTGCGGCTGATTTCAGTGTCAGAGGAAAGGAAACCAGCATGGATGACAGAGGCCGACATTCTTGGATTGTACCAATCAAACACCAAGTTTATGGACATTACGGATCAAGACTTAGAGAATCTATCATCTTTTTCAACCCCTGACAGCGGTGTTGGTATAGAAATGGGATTATTTTTATTTTGGGAAGTGTCGACTCTAAACCATTTAAACAGTTCTACCCCAACGACCGCGACATATGAAGATCGTAAACAAAATCCTTTCATCAACTTCTCTTTCGAAAATGGAAGCTTGGTTGACAACGTTCAGCTCGTTCCACACCCGTTATTATTTGGTATTTTTTTAACACACACACTTTTTCACGTACCAAAATAACTTTTGTATTAAATAGTCTCCCACCGGCAAAGATTCAGCAGAATGGCTGTTTGCCCAAGTCTCCAACCTGATTGGAAAAAAAAACAGTGCGTCACACCCAAATGTTCGTGTTTCCGTATCCAAATTCCAACACGATTGGTCTCAGTTCAGTGTCATTGCACGTATCGAAGCAGCGAATACAGTCCCTGGAACTCCCGTTGTGATTGTCTCTGCTCATCAGGATTCCGTCAACAAAGCGTGAGTTCCTTTTGGTTGTTTTATTCTATCCTTTATAAATATACCAAACCAAAAAAAAAAAAAAAAAAAAAAAAAAAAAAAAAAAAAAAGGAATCCAATGAACGGAAGAAGCCCTGGCGCAGATGATAACGGCTCCGGAAGCTGTACAATTTTTGAATCTCTCCGACTTCTTTTGGAATCCGACTTTGTCCCATCACGGCCAATCGAGTTTCACTGGTACAAACCCCCCCACTCGATCAATTAAAAACCATTATTTTTTTTTCTTTCTCTTCAAATAACCCCTTTTTTTCTTCTTCTTCTTTTCAAAAAAAAAAAAAAAAAAAAAAAAACAGGTATTCCGCTGAAGAAGCTGGTCTCCTCGGTTCCCAAAAAGTAGCAGCACATTACAAAGCGACCCAAACACGCGTCAGCGGGGTCTACCACGTAGACATGACAGGATACACAAACCCCGCCAAACAGGAAGTGATTGCTTTCGTCACTGACGGAACCGATGCAGAGTTGAATGGATTCGTCAAACAGATTGTCGAGGTGTACAACAATGGAACCAAAATTATCGACATGACGTGCGGCTACGCGTGTAGTGACTATGCTAGTTGGACAAAAGCCGGGTACAAGAGTAGTTTCACGATGGAGTCATTCACTGCAGATTCGGATCCATTCGTTCATACGGCAGAGGACACTGTAGATAAATTGTCGTTTTCCCATATGCAGAAATTTGTCAATGCTGTTGTTGGATTTGCAGTGGAAATGAGTTTTGACCGTTCATAAAAGTTTTTTTTTTTTTTTTTTTCATTTTGAAAAAAAAAAACACAAGAGATACACATTATACATTTTACATTTATATATAACTATATCCATAAAAAACGCAATAAGTTTCTCAAGCAAAAGAGAGGTTTGGTTATTTTTATGCAATCAATCTGAATCGGCTCTAAAATGGAAGTTGTAAAACGTGCCTTGCCCAACAATTGTCATGGCACTAATGATAAATGGATCCGTTGGATGAAAGTGATACGACACATATTTTCTGTAGAAGGAAAAAAAAAAAAAAAATAGAATTAATACAAGAACAAAAAGCAAGGAAGTCAAAAGGGGTACAAACTTTGCCCGCCCAAGAACTGCGGCAAACGCGGACCCACTTGGTGCAGGATTCGGGTCAATCTTGAACTTGATTTGGTTTGTTCTTCTATCCCAAAACTTTACTGGAAACTCTCCACTCCAAGCTCGAGGACTAAAAGGTTGCGTTTTTTCAACAAACACAAAAACAGAAACTATCCCAATCAAAACTTCTTACCGATTGATATTATTAATGAGAGCTTCATCGTAATTAAACAGAGTTTGATCCAGAAGCGGGCTCTCAATGTACAATTGGGGATTCACGGGCAAGGTACACAGAATTCTCTTGACTGCTTGCGACACTCCTCCATTCTTTGCTTTCCGCACCGAATAAAGCTGCTTCTTGACGTATTCACGCGCATAGATATTATTGCATGCAGTTGAGACAAAGTTGACGTGGTTTACAGGGCCTCCGCGAAATTGGGGCCACGACTGGTACAGCTCAAGTAGATCGTGAGAAGAGTTATCGAAAACAGCACTAACGTTTGTAGATTTCAGAGAGTAAATGACAAAGAAGCAAGGTTGTGATGTGGACGGTTCAGTGTTCTGTCATCCAAGAAGAGTGATGGACAATTAAAATCAATTAAAATCAAATTCATCTCACAAAATAATGACTTTAAGCACATACCCGTCCCACAGCGTTTTCAAATCCACCAAACTTTATGAGAATGGTGTCGTGATCTAGAAACTGCATCCTCCACATTACTAGGGAGGTGAACTGATCAAAAGTCAAATAAAAGTGGCGAAGTGCAGCGGGAGTCCCATAATCAAGCGCTTGGCGGTATAGAAAACTCATGACGCGCTGTTTGATTCCACTAAATGGTAAATTCTAGGGGGAAGCACATGAGTATGGTGGTATGGGAAATTGGATTGATGCATTGTATAGGATGATTGAAGGATTAAGAAAGAAACAACAAAAGAAAAGATTCACCGCCTACGGCGGTATAAAGAAAAGAAAAGATTCACCGCCTACGGCGGTATAAAGAAAAAAAAAGATTCACCGCCTACGGCGGTATAAAGAAAAAAAAGATTCACCGCCTACGGCGGTAGAATACACAGCCTACGGCGGTATAGAGAAAAAAAAGATTCACCGCCTACGGCGGTATAAAGAAAAAAAAAGATTCACCGCCTACGGCGGTATAAAGAAAAAAAAAGATTCACCGCCTACGGCGGTATAAAGAAAGAAAAGATTCACCGCCTACGGCGGTATAAAGAAAAAAAAAGATTCACCGCCTACGGCGGTAGAAATACACCGCCTACGGCGGTATAAAGAAAAAAAAAAAATCACCGCCTACGGCGGTATAAAGATTCACCGCCTACGGCGGTAGAATACACCGCCTACGGCGGTAGAAATACACCGCCTACGGCGGTATAGAGAAAAAAAAAAGATTGACCGCCTACGGCGGTAGAAGTAAATAAAATATACCTTTGGATCCAAACAACCAGAAAGTGCAGGACCACGATTCAAAGCAATACCGACAGTATCGGGACCCATCAAAAGAGTAGGCTGAGGAACCACAAGACCGCCATCTTCTTCCGCATGCGGATGGAATTCAGGCAAGGGAGCTTCATTATTTGAAGCAATTCTTGAAAGAATAGAAGCTCTACCAACACGACGCAAAGTTCTTCGCATATCGATTCCGCGAATAGGACCTCCAGCAGCTCTTTTGGGAGACTCTGGAGGAGCAGCAGCCGATTGCTGCATTTGACGATAGAAATTGGCCGAGACAAAAGAAGAAGAAGACGATGATGATGATTGCGATGAATTGAGGAGACCCATAGACTTTGCATGAATTTCTTCTGCGGTTCGCGACTGGGCGAGTACATACTCATCATCGTCGTTATTGTGCCAGCCGATTTCACGCAGCTTGACGAATCTGCCCGAGTCCTGTGGTGTGGGCCAAGAAGAAGAGTTGAAGAGTAAGTAAATGAAACAACCAGTGAAGCACAGCACCTGCAGATGGAACAGGTGGATTGTCTGGTTCTTGATTGACGTGACGGCCATGAAGCCGTCCCTGTGGATCTGCACGCCGGCAGCGTGGGTCAGCAGGATGTGGTCGGCCGGAAAGGCCAGCTTGTCGAGCACGGCGCCGGAGCGGGCGCACAGCAGCCACAGCGTGATGTCGTCCAGGAAGCGCACGGACTCGAGGGCGTGCGGGAAGCGCGCGCGGTTGTCGCGGGTCTGTGCGGGGGTCTGCGGACTCTGCAGCGGGGCGGCGGACGCGAGCACGACGAAGGCGCCGTGGAAGAGGCAGAAGTCGCGCGCCAGCGTCTCGCCGCCGAACGCCAGCGGCGCCTCAAACAGCCGCGCGAACTGCGTGCGCGTGGAAGTGTGCGTGTCCAGCACAAGCGCGAGCACCGCGTGGTTCGCCTGCGACAGACACAGCAGATACGCCCCGCCCGGCTCGAACCCGAGCACGTGCGACACGCCGTCGAGCGACACGCAGCGGCTGGTCGTGTCTGTCGAGTCGAAGAAGTCAGTCTGCGGTTGTCCACTCCCCCCTCGAGTCCGAACTCACTCACTCCTTACTCACTTGGGACAAGACTGCGCACCGCCCGTCGCAGTCGTCGGTGCATGTTGACCCGGGGCCCGATGCCGCCCACTTCTCGCTCACGAAGCACTTTGAACATTCGAGTGTGAGTGTGACAATTTCAAATTATTGGAAAACAAAAAAACGGAAGAGTAATAAATAATAATAATGGCTGCTGCTTCCGCCGAGTTTCCTCCCGACATGGTCGAATACACGCGTCTGGGCAAAACGGGCCTCAAAGTATCGCGTGTGTGCTTGGGCTGCATGTCTTTTGGCTCCACAAAGTGGCAGAAGTGGGTGGGTGGCTCTGACTGTTCCCATTAAACTGGCCGGCACCCACTCAACAATTAGATCTTCTTATGCAGGTTTTGGATAAAGACGAGAGTCTGCCAATCATTAAGCGCGCTTACGATCTCGGCATCAACTTTTTTGGTATTTTCTTTGGAAAAAGAGAGACAACACACGGTATCTGACTAGATTTCACGCATCTCAGATACCGCCGACGCGTACAGTAATGGACAAAGTGAATTAATTCTGGGTGAAGCTCTCAAGAGATACAATATTCCTCGAGATCAAGTGGTTATTGCAACAAAGGTGTACTTTCGGTTTTTTTTTTTTTTTTCCTTTTTCCTTCATGTATTAATACGTGTATTCTTTTTTTATTTTTATTTTATTTTATTTTTTTAGGTTTATTTTCCGGTTTCTGAAGATATTGGAGTGAATACTCTCAGTCGTGGCGAAGACGATCCATCACTCATTAACCGATCAGGTTTGATTTTCAGACTCTACTGCCGTAGGCAGCGGCATCTTCCATCAAATTTACGGCAATTGTATTTTCTGCCGAATTCTGTACTGATTCCAATCTGTACCATCCACATTCTCAAACAATTCCCATCTTCTCTACCGCATTCTCATTATTGAGCGTCAATTCAACTTTTTATTCTGCATCAGGATTGAGTCGAAAGCATATTTTCGAAGCTGTAGAAGCCAGTTTAAAGAGGCTCGGTGTCTCTTACATCGATCTATACCAAGTTCATCGCTTTGATTACAATGTGAGCAATGAAAATGATTACAAAACAACAGCCTTATTTTTTGTTACTCACCCATCATCCCCCTCTCCTTTTTTTTTCCAGACTGAAATCGAAGAGACTATGGAGGCACTTAATGATTTAGTTAGAATGGGAAAAGTGAGATACATTGGAGCTTCTTCAATGTATTGCTGGTGAGTCAAGAATCCTTTTTGTTTTTTTTTTAAATCCTCTCTTTCATATTTTATTAAAAATAAAATAAAATATAAAAAAACAGGCAATTCGCCAAAATGAATCATGTTGCCGAAAAAAGAGGATGGACCAAGTTTGTCACCATGCAGGTATGCAATTTAAATCACCACAGTCATGTTTTTCTTATTTTTGTTTTTTCTATATATTCAAAAAAAAAAATTTTTAATTTGACATAATTATTTCTTTTTAGAACTTTTATAACTTGTTGTACCGCGAAGAAGAGAGAGAAATGATCAAATACTGTAACGACGAAGGTATTGCAATTCTTCCATGGTCCCCACTTGCTCGTGGGTTGTTGGCGTCTGGCGGGGAGGGACCATCCACCCTCCGTTCCTCCACCGACGCGGCTTTGAAGAGATGGTTTCCAAAAGAGTCGGAAGAAGATGGAATGATTTTGGACAGAGTGAAGCAATTGGCTGGCAAAAGAGGCGTTGGTAATGCTGTTGTGGCGTTGGCTTGGTTGTTGGGTGGTGGAGGGTTTAAAGAAGGTAAAGGACACGGCGGCGCTGGTAAAGGTGTGGGATCAGTCATTGCAGGAGTGACTAAAGCTCAGTTGAGTTTTTTTTTCCTTCGTTTGTTACTCGTTCGCATGAACTAAAAAACAAATTTAGCTACTTGGATGAACTCGTCCAAGCTTCTCGCTTTGTTTTGACAAAGGAGGAAGTGGAATACCTCGAAGAACCATACATGGTGAGATTTTTTTTTTTTTTTCACCCGTTACCCCATTTCAATTTTCTTCCCCAAACTTTAAATTCAGCCAAAGCCCGTCATTGGCCATTCTTAAAGTCGAAATGGGATGGCATTAAATGATACAACGGAAAAAAAAGAAAATTCACTCTATTATTCAAAATCTTCTAATTCAATAAAGCGGAGAGTCTCAACATTTGATTCCATGACATTAGTTACCATCTCAGCATCTTCAAGATCGTATTGATTGATTTCAATCAACAAATCAGGGCTGGAAGAGAAGGCAACGCGTTTTTGTGTTGCATCGACGCTGTTCTTCCTTAGACTTGATCGGGTGAACTTGGAAGTACTCGTTTTGGTGCTGCTTTCTGATGATGAACTCGAATCATCACGGCTGTTTGGAGTAGACGATCTTATGGAAGATTGAAATATGGCAGAGCTGTTTTTTTTTTTAATTTTTTTTTTTTTTTTGTATGGTTTTCGGGTTTTTTGTCAGCTCCATCATCATTATTTGTTGAATTAGACAAGACTTACTGTGAACTTGAATCGTAAGGGTCGCCCATAAATTTGGAATAATCTGGAGAGGTCCTATTAATAGATCTGCTCTCTCTATCAGGGAAGTCAGTGAGCGGGTTGTTTGCAGGCGAGAGGCGATCCACGTCGTCTTGTGAGAGCGTTTGGTCTTTGAACCATTTGTTGTTGGCTTGCTCAACGGCAATCCGTTTGTACTTGCGAGAAGATCTGATGTGCTCCGTTGGTTGGTACAATTTTTTTCAGCAAGGGGGGGGGGATACTGTGTGACTCACTGAAGCATTCGCAACATTCGGCATCGCCGTTCTTCTTCGGCCGATTCGTCAACATCAGTCATCCTGGCTCTGTTTTCAAACATCTTTCGGGCAATTGCATCATCCATTGTTCTATTTTGCGCCTTATTTTGGAAACACTTTTTCAAGAGGGAAAAAAAAAGGGGCAGAACCACAGGTCACCTTTTTGGTTTAGGTTCAAATCGTGGCGTGATTTTTTTTAGGATTGCATTACGTAAGTAGTGTTACAAAAGAAAAAAAAAACTTTATTATTATTCACAATGAAAGGCTATGAAATAAACACATCCTTCTCCATACTGAAAGCCACGGTTTTTCCGATATTCCCTTTCCCAAGTTCTAGCTTTTCATTGTGTTTTAATTCCAGTCGGCTTAGACACGCATCCGAGAATGGATCCAAAGAATCATTCTCTTGCATCCATTTTGAATTGGCTTCATTTACTTGTAATTTCTTGTATTTTTTCGACCAGCTACCAATGGAGGGCTTTTTAGGTTGACTTGAATCGACACAAATCGCCAACACGAACCGTAGCATGATGTACATGCGCTTCTGCCGTTCCAGCTCGGATGCAACATCGACATCGCCGAGCAATAGTCTACCTTGGAGTATCTGCGAAATTATAGGATCGGTCATAATTTTGAAACAAAATTCTAAAAAAACGATGTTGAGGCGTTGTGAACCAACCATCATTTATATATAAATTAAAAAAACACCCCTCTCTATGAATACAATTTCCAAAATAACGCCCAACTTTCCTCGCCACGCCCAGGCCATTTTATTAGGCCAACTTGTTGACCAAGCAATCCCAGAAACGCTTTGGGCTCTGCTGTGGCTGAAATGCTAGTATCTGATTCACCAAGAGAAACCACCTTCATCCCAAGGACAATCTCTTGGATCGCTAAATCACCAACTTCCTCACCGTGTCCATCAATCTCTTTAATCATGGCCTCAATGCAAATTCGAATGGGACCTGTCGTACCAACATCCAATTGCCCTTCCGCACTTTCCGCAAACTTTGCCACAAATTCAGCAGTTTGACTTAACCTCTCACGGAGCAACGAATCAACCAACCCAAGCTCCCGCCCCCCGCCGCTACGATTCAACAAGGTCCACCAAACCGCCTTCATTTTACACGCCACAAACCAAACAACAACAACAGATTCCAAAATCGGATACAAATCCATTTGATTTGGACGATACATTTGCCCAGCTCCCAAAAAGAACTTTACGAGATTCAAAACCCGAAGCGCGGCATCCAAACTCTGGTTGATTGCATTCACAATCACGTTCGTGCGTTGTGTGCTCAAGAACATGGGATGACATGATTCCAAGGCAGATAGATACAGTACAGGGCGATTCAGGACACTGTTTGCGATTAGGATCTCCGTGTTGATCCAGAAGGCGCTTGATTTTTCATAGATGCCCAAACTCGATAACTGGAAATCAAAACGGGCACAATCAGAATCCGTCAAGGAGTCGGGTGAATCAGAGAGAAGTAAATAATCTGGCGGGATTTGAGAATGGATGGATAGAAGCCTTGAGGACAGTCCAACAAATGATTCCGACGCAAAAATTTGTTCGATTGATGCAGGTGCAAACGTGTGGTGTTTTTTGATGGCGGCTATTAAATCGAGCATTTGACAATGCGGTCTTGCAATGTAAACCGTTTCGAAAATCGGACATTGATTGAATACTACTGCTGTCGGGGACTTGATTCTTGTCGCATTTATGTCCATCATGGGGATGGGATCGTTTGAGATTGCGTTTTCCATCATTAGCATCCAGTATGGACCCCAAAAGGCACGGCGACGGTCTTCCTTTTGACGTGGAGTCAAATTCAACAGCCAAGGGCATTCATCAGGATCAATGTCCAATTGCATCGTTTTTATCAACGTCAAGGTAATTTTCAAGAATGGGCGTCCAATGTGAGGTTGCCCCATTACTGAGAGAGTATTACTGAGAGAGTTCCAAAAAACACAGAAAAAGGAGAAAGGAGCCGGAGAAAACAAAAAACGCCAAAACTTGAGTCAACATACTTGATGCAAAGAAACAAAGTAAACATAATCCTTGCACTGTCTGATACGTCGGACGTTCATGGATCGCCCGAAACACAGCTTTCCTTGTTCTTGAATAATACTGCAGGGCACGATGCTGCTGCAGAGGATCTTCAAGGGAAGAAAGAGCACACCGAATCATTCTGCAAAAAATCATCAAGAATTACAAAGACGAAAAAGACGGGGGGGGGGGGTGGAATTTATCTCACCGGAATACTGGTGGCAACTGAAAGAAGGTCTTGAGCATATTATCAGAATCGTACAAAAAGTTGATTGGAGATACACTGCCTCCTTCAGTTTCCACATTGTGTACCAGCATCCAATCTTCGATTGTGGGGAACAAATCACGATCTTCAATCTCCCCGGTAACACCACTGCTTTCTTGGGCATGATCAGCAAGAGGCGCTTCTGCTGCGTTCGTTATCAGTTCTAATACTGGTATGACTGTCCTCGAGTCATTCGAAACAACTGGGGCATCCCCCTCGTCTTCATCTTGAAGAGTCGCCGGTATTATCCTAGTACAGTCATCCTGGTTCCATCGATTATCTTCTTCGAGATCCATCAGAGAAGTTTCTGATATGTTTATAAACTGGTCGAGCAAAGAGGTGGCGGAGGGGTCATTGGCGGCCCCATTGAAAGGAACAAGGGAACAAGGATGCCCACTCTTTTCACATCTTTCACAACCACCAGGTACGTAGACACATCGCTTTTTGAATCTGCGACATCGAGCGCAGGCTCTAAAGTCGGCTCGCGGGTCCATCCGAAATTTTTTTTTTTTTTTTTTTCCAAGAACCGTCAAAATGACGCACCCACTACTGAATAGTGGAGAAGTGTCCAAAAAACAACTTCATTATCACATAGTTTTAAAAAAAAACCTTATTTTTACTGCAGTAGAGGAGAACTCCTTTTATTTTCCAAGAACTGTCAAAAGCTGGCTCCAATACGACGCATGATGATACTCAAAGTCATGAGAACCCCCCAACCGCGAATTCAGCTGGTCGGAAGCAATGAATTCGTGCAACCCATTAACCCAGCCTCCAGTTCCCGCCATTTCCTCATTGTCCCCTGGTCTTTCTCCTTGCTGCTGCTGCTGTTGTTGCTGTTTCTTTTGCAGGGTATCCACGAAATAAACTTTGGCGCGTGTAACAGGATCGACGAATGGAGAAACCAGTTTCCACAACACGTGCAAGTACCAAGATGGATTCACAATAAGCAACATGTGCAAAGTTTCTGGGTAATGCGACGAAATAATGTCGAGGAGTTTGACATATACAGTGGGGGACATTACAGAAAACATGCTCACTTTTGCCAAATCGGCAAGGAGTGTGAGTTTTTGGTGTGGGTGCCGCATCTGCTGCTGCTGTTGCTGTTGTTGTTGATTGGAACGGTTCATGTGATGGGCGTTTTCCAGCCAAAAAATGAGAAACTTTGTGTATCGCGTCGCATCGTTTGATAATTGGTTGGGACCAATGTTGAGAAGTGGGTTTCCTTGGCGGTCGAACCCAGAGAAATACATTTTGCCGTCCATTGCTTCGACTTCAATCTCCTCGGGTTTGATTTCAGTTGGTCTGATTTCCCTTCTCCTATTTTTTTTTTGGACACGTTATTTAATTTTTTAATTTTCATGGTTAAAGTATAAAGTTGGTAATTACTCGTTTAAAGGAAACGATACAAACCAATTCAATGTCTTTTCAATCATCAGTTGCGCCTTCTCCAAATCAAGCTTTGAGGCCTTGACGTAGCGGACAAGAGTGTCACTGTGTTCTGCCCATTCTTGCTCGCCTGGTAGCGGCTGTCCAATTAATGCGTTTGTAGCAAACAGGTGTTGTACATGTTTGTGCAGATCAATGATAAGGCTTTGCATCGACGCATTGAATGGTTGGCCTTTGGACTCTGGAAAGACAACAGGTGCGGTAAAGATCGCAGGCGATGGCGGGTGGGGAGTAGGGTTGGCGACAACAAGGCGTTTCTTCATTTTTTTGGAAAAATTATCAACAAAAAAATTCTTTTTCCTTGAACTTATAGATAGAACTTAACATTAAAAAAAAAAAATCACAATCCAACTGCTTTCGTAAAAGCTGGCCAATACACAGAATGATCATACACATATTCATAGGTCCCACCCAAGGAAACAGGCAACTGGTCGAGGCTCATTAAACCGCTCAAGTCACTGATGAACCCACCAGTTCCTTGGGCAGTTGTTTGGGATTCATCCACCCTAGCAACAACGCTTCCGCTACTTTCTTTCTTGGCAGTGTTGGAATTTGTCGGCCTCGTTGTTGTTGAAAAGTTAATTTTCTGTTTGGTGACTGGGTCAATGAAGGGGAGTATCAGCTTTGCCAGCACCCAGAGATACCACGACGGATTCATGATGCAGATCCAGCCCAGCCGCTCCGGGTAGTGGTTTTGAAAAATGTCAGCCAGACGGGTAGTCACGCTGATTGGATTCTGGTTGAACATGCCGACGCCGGCGACATCGGCAATGGCGCACACCTGCCAGACGCCGTGGGGACACAGGGCCGTGCCGCGCTCGAGGTTGAACAGGATGAAGCGCAGGTAGCGCTCGGGGTCCGTGGACAGCGTGATGGCGCAGTTGAGCACGAAGACGGGGCGGGCGGCGCGGTCGAAGCCGCTGAAGAAGGCCTTGCCGTTGCGCGCCTCGGGCTCGACGTCGGCGGCGCGGATCGCGTGCGGCCGGAACTCGCGGCGCCACTGCAGCGTGCGCGCGAGCGCGGCGGCGGCGGCGGCCGCGTCGAACTTGGCCGCGCGCAGATACCGCAGCAGACACTCGGCGGTCGCGAAGGCCGCGGCGTCCGCGGCGTCGGCTTCGGCGTCGGCGTCTGCTTCGGCGGCGTTTGCTTCGGCGGCGTTTGCTTCGGCGGCGGCGGCGTTGTTCCCGGAGGCGGCGACGAGCGCCTGCAGCGCCGCAAACTGCGCCCGCTGCGCCTCCGTCAGCCCGCTGAGCGGATACCCGTCCGGCACAGCCACGCCCGGCGCCGGCGGCTGCAGGATCGGCGGCTGGGACATGTTTCTTATTGATATTAATATTTGATATTCTTCAGCAATGAATATCCACGGGATTTGCGGGCCTACGGTGGTTTGTGGTACACGAGATCAATGATGTTGCAATCCATGATAAGTGCGTTTTGTTTTGTTGTTTGGTGTCAATACCAACTTCTTTGCCAAAGAACTTCCTGAGTACCCCACCGGACCATCAAGCTATTGAAGACGTGGCCGGCATTTCAAAATTAGATCACGTCCTGAACCACACTTTCAAGTTCATCGGAGCGCCATACTGCCACGATGATGACGAAAGAGTAGTTATTCCAGATGACTATGATGAATGGCAAGTAACCAAAGACGAAATGGAGGTTGCTCTTCACATGTTTGGAATTTGGCGAAGGATGCAGTTTCAGATGGTCAGTTGCTTTCAACGAAATTGGAAAGCGCGATTCAATTGGTTCGAGAATGAGAACGACGAGAAGGGAAAATTACAAGTTGGGCGGATTTTGGCCGCGTAAAAATCCAAGACAACTTGTCTTACTGTAGTTTAAATAAAAAAAACACATTTTATGTTGAACGCCGCCGCCCAAACTGTACTGTTCTTTTTTTGGTCTCAGAAAAAATGCTAACCCCTCCCAGCCGCCGAATAACCCGACTGCTTCGACATCTGGCTACGGGGGCATGCCTCATTGCTCTGATAGTTGCTCTGTTTAGTCTAGTGGCTCTTCTGGCCTCTTCCGCCGACAGGGCTCAGCGGAGTTTCGCCTTGAAGCGGTACTCTCTTCCCAGACCTGTTTGCCATCAACCGGAAAACTCCTTGTACCATTATTACGATAAAGAGCCTGAATTTCAGGTTCTGGTCAACATGGGCGATACCGTGAGACGGAAAGTCGAGTTTGATCCCACACTCAAGGCAATTGCTGGGAAAAAGGAAACATCACCACTCGAAAAGAAGAAAAGTATGCCAAAAGTATCTGCCGAAGAACTTGCAAGAAAACAGAAATCTAAATTGCTGGTTTATACGGATGTTGTTTTTGAGCCGTGGAAGTGGAAAGGTGAGTGATTTGTGCTTTCATTTCTTTTGTGTGTTTTGTATTTTTTGCTGAATGACTGCACCGTACAAGATTCGTTCATGAACTTTCCTCGTATTTCGTATTTTAACGGGCATCGAGGCTGTGACGAAAACTTGCATGGTGTCCTCTCGAAGCTTGGTTTGAACTTTAACATTGTGAACCCGCGAAACGTCACTAAATACGGTATTAATATTGATTCATGGCTCTATTCTCTGTGATGCGGACCTACACACATTTGTATATTAATTACCCCCACCACCCCAACACAACACAACCCAACACAACACAACAACAAACAGGAATGTCTGGAACCGATGCACGAGAACTTCTTGACTCTGGATATATCGCCAAACTTTGCAACGCATCGGACATCATCATAATTGCTGACACTGTCCCGGACGGTCGAGCGATTCTTCTCTCTCTTCTGGAACCATCGGAATCATTGAATAGATGCAAATCAAACATTGTCATTGAAATGACAAATAGATACGATTGGATGGTTCCAGATCGTCAAGTATACCACGAGATGCTTCGGAGAATCTTTAAATTGAACCCCAAAAATCTGTTTTGGACTGCGAATAATCCGTTTGAAGGTCCCTTCATGCATGCAAATGTTGGGGGTGAAGTTTTCCCGAAAGTCAGGCTGCTACGGCCTTTGGGAGCTTGGAATGTTGATGTTGAGAATTCTCATATGACTCATGGAATGCCACTGAACCAGGAAACGAATATTTCGGTTGGTTTAACTGCTGTTCTTCTTCTTCTTCTTCTAACCTGCCTACTTGAAGACGCAAAACATGCTGGCCATGGTTAAGAATGTTGAAAAAGTGAATCGTCCCATTGTAGGAGATTTGGTGGACTATTATTGTATGCCAGTGGCAAAGTTGCCAAAAAAGTATGGAGGCCCTGCTGGATTACTCAAATATAAGGGCTTTATAGATTTCCCCTATCAAGTTTCTGTAATGAAGTTTTATGAGAACATCGCGTTTGGGGTCCCTCAAGTCCTACCAACCCCTCGCTTCTTACACGCGCTGGTGAAGGTATTTATTTGTCTGGCCCTCTAAATTGTACTGAATTGACGAGTTTTTTTGTTTTTTAATTTTTTGAACAAGACAAACAACCACCACTACTTTGAAACCTGGATGGAAAAGCTTGAAGAAGTGCAATTATTCCTAACGGATCCTTCAGAGTACTCTATCGTGCAATCGCAAAAAGAAGCCAAGTATAAAGCGCAAAAGCAAGCTGAAAACAAGAAGGACTTGCAAGAACTTCAAGAAATGCAAGAACTTGCAGATGCCAAAGAAATTCTGGACAATTCCCCAAAATTGGAACGAAGAAGTGCAAACAACCGCAATTCTCACAAGAAGGAGCGATTGCTTGAGATACGAACGTCGGAATACAATGCGACTTGGACGGAACTGGCAGATTTTTATCGCAAAGAATTTGAACCATTCGTTTACACATTCGATTCATTTAAGGAGCTGGCTCTTCTTATCAACAAACCCTTTCAAGAGTTTGACTACAAAAATGTGCGTTTGGAGGGACCCAAGTATTATGCACGGGTGAGGAACGAGACAATGGCGACGTGGATACAGATGTTTCATGCTATGGGATATACTCACATTAAGCAATTATGATATTTCTTGAATTGATCCTGCTCCCAAAAGAGTTGACAAATAAAACAACAGATGAACGTGCGTTCCATAGTCCCCCAATGCCGAGGATTAACTAGACATCGACATTAGAATGCTACTTGATCGTTTTATTCAGGCCATTATAGTTTTGCTCGAAGAATTCTTGTAGCAGGTGGGTTTGTGTTAGGTAACGTTGACTGTCTGGCTTTGGCATCTCTTGCTTCCGCGACAACTTCAATGTACCATTCAACACACCTCACCTGCCGCAACTGATCAAAATATTGAGAATTACTAATGGCCTCAAACAGTCCTTTCCATAATGCCGATTTGTTTAAGTCTTCCACATCAAGTCCCAATCCTCCTTCGGCTATTTTCCCTCCGGTTTGTTCGTTTGCATTCACCACTCCATTCAATAGCAATCCGCGAATTAATTCCAGTAACCTCTCCAAATCCCTCATCCCAATCGTCCGAATCTGATCAAACAGCATCAAAAGCAAACCGTCTCGAAGCAACAACATCTTCAGCTCTGGTACTTGTTCGAGAATTTCATCTGCTCTTTTGTTTGACGGTTTCTTTGTTTTTGCAGATTCGAAATTACCAAGATCCGTTAGTGACATGTTTTGAATCCGACCCACGATTTTTTCAATGCATTTCCAGGCAATATCATCTCCCTCCCAAGGATCCACAGGAGCAGACTCGATTTCAAGGTTTTTTGAATTAGGGAGTTCGACTTCAGACTGGTCAACTTCAAAGGTTTGGTTTCTTCGTGGTAACTTGGTCAACACATTTCGACTCTTGAACTCTCTTACAGCACCGCGTTTATTTAGCCGGGCCTCTATTTGGGGTGGCTGTTGCAGTTGTGACTGTGAATTCTCGCCACTGCGAAGGAGAAACTCAGCCTCATTGGAGGAACTGTGCAATTGAAAGCGTTTTTCATTGCTAGAGGGCGTTGAAAAGCACGTCAAAGCTTTAATTAGCGATGATATCATGCGTCGCGTGGAAGTTGAAGAGTCACCGTTCAAGTAATTCTAGTAGTTGGTTCGAGAAGAAAATTAAGAACATTCAAGGGGTTGAATAAAGAGTAAAGAATCTGGAAACCTGCAAAACCAAGTCAATGTACCAGTCGCTGAGTCCACAAACAAGTCGTCGGTACTTCCAAGGATTACTTCCATTTGAAGCGTCGTCAAAAAGCTTATAGTATATCCAGTGGCCCATTTCAAAAAGGTCCAATTCATCATTACTTCGGCTTGGGTTAAACGCCAGGTACGGTTGCAAAACTGGAAAGGCGGTGATTTCGAGGAATCTGACAGAGAGCCGAGGAAGCAAGTGTTGCACAAGAAGCATAAAAAATATCGACCGTGGATTTGAATAATGTGTTGGTTCTGGGCCTTTGTGTGGTTGAGTATGAGTAGTTTACCAAATCTCAACATACCGCATTGTCCCGGAATAAAGCCCTCTACAATTTGTTCGAAGCTTTGTCCAGAAGCTTCGACCAAAAAATCGACTGATTGATAAAAGACTTGATTCCATGGTTCAAACCCATCCAACCCAAAACGGCACGTCACAAAATGCAATTCCATCAACATTTCAACAAGATATCTCGCAATGATGCTGCAAAATTTCTGGTTCGCAGGCGAAATGGTTTCATAACATTGCCATAATTCCTCAACAACAGATTTTAAAACCATCACGATGGAGAATAAAATCAGTTGAAAAGATTCGAATTGCGTGGATTTGGGGTCAGTTACGAGAGTACTTGTACTCAGAGTATACTGCCACTGTTTGGACGTGTCAACACAAAACGCTGCGAGTCCACGCAAAACTTCGACCACATCTCGAAGGCCATTAATACTCATATTAATAGAAATAGATTCTCCTAATGCTTTAGAAAGAATCGGAAGATCATTGGCGGGCAGCAATTCTGGAACAGATTCCAAGTTGGCCCTCCGATTGACCAAGTCGAGAGTTAGCAAACCAAAAAGCACTTTAGATGCAGACTATAATTTTGAAGGCGATTAAAAACCAAATAAAAGGGGGTTGGGCGAAACAAACATCTGATTCTGCAATAATCTGGCGGAAAACGCCATCAACTGTGCCAAAAAGCCCAAAGTACTGATAGAGAGCATAACCGACCGCATATTGTAGGCCATCTATGTTGCAATGAGATTATGATGTTTAAACTGAAAAATCACGTAGAGGGTTGGCACCATCAAAAGAAACTGCCAGAACTAGAACCGATCTCTTCAGAAGCTTTAAAAACCTATTTCTAATTGCAGAAAGTATTGACGAGCTTGGAGACGGTATCATGGTTGGACTATTGCTTCGTCCAGAGATGCAGCGTCTACAATAGGATTAGATAAGTCAGGAAAATAGCATTCAAGGTTGCTCTTTACATAAGTGCCAAAACTATTGCTATTTCACAGATAATTGAGCCAGGAGCATCTACCCATTGTCGCGTTAGAAGCTTGGATATTTGGTGGTAAAACGAACCAATCGCTGCTTCAGACTCTTCCATCGCCTTCAATATAGCCGCCAACCACGCAGGAGGCACAGTGACAACTTTTTCTTTCACGCTTTCTCTTGGTATATCACTCCATCCACAGGCCTCTAAAACCCGGTGCCACCAACCACCATTTGTTTCAATACCCCACAAAGACTCGTCGATAAACTCCCATCGCGCAGCAGCAGCAGCTTCAAAGCATTTTACGTATTCAAAAAAGCGGCGAGGAATATTTGCAGCTACCAGCATCGACTTTGAACAAACAATAGACGTCAAGATTGAAGGCAGCTGGACAGATGGAACGGCTGTCACATAGTTTGATAGGAGTTTCGTAACTTGAGTAAACGCTTCATGCGATTGAAGATTGTTTGTCTCGAGGAATATCTCGATGGACTGGGGAATGATCGAGTCTAAGGATTCAGAGAGCCTTCCTAAGTGTTTGGTCAGCCACACCAAAAACGAAAACAAAAAATAAGAGTTGCACCATATCCAAGTGTTAGGCATTCAAAGTAAGATACAAGCGTTTGGTCGTTGAAGCAGACACTTCGTGATTGACAAATGAGCCGCGAATGTTCAGCCAAAATGGCCACGAGAAAACCTAACCCAGGATCAAAGTCCCCAATATATTCTGCGTTTTTGCCCTTTAGAAATTAAGCAGCATTACAAGTCGGCAAACGTACCACTGGTTCTCAAAATAGACAAGAGCAAGGTGACTACAGATAGCAGACCGCTTTCTACGTCCGCGTAACCATCCAGCTCCGTTTCTACAAAATTTCGATAATCTAGAAGCACGCCACAGGCGGCCTTCATTGCTTCCTCGTCCAGAATCGCCAGGATGCGAAGGCAACCAACCAGAGCATTCTTCATACAAGCCAGAAAGTCTTGCGTAAACCAAAATAAAGGAATAAAGCTCGCGAAACGATTTAAGAGAGTCAAGTTGGCAACGAGAATCCATAAATGATTATCCAACGCAGAAAATTCGAGAGCAGTAAAGTACGATGTTGAAAGAATGCGGCCGATTTCTTTGTCATTTATTGAAGGGTCTTGTAAGGTGGCATTGATTGCGGCTATTCGAATTCGTTCTAATCGGATGTTATATTCCTTGCTGATGTCGTCCAACAAAGCAGATAAATATTGTGCGTGGTTAGACGAAAAAAAAATATAAGCGTAACTAAACTGCTGATTTGATGTGACGGCCGTTGAGATACGGAGGTTCTTTTTTTCAAAAACTGTGGACCATGTGTGAGGTGGAAGAATAGAATGTTTCTGAATATCTGTAGTCTTGATGAACGGAATAAGAAGTGTGGCAGCCTTTTATCTTTTTTAAGGGCACCTTTGTGATTATTCGGTGGATGAACTCGGTGAGTAAAGTCTCGTGTTTTGAAGAGTTTGATGAGAAGCACAAGTCGTACACAAGGACTAAAACCAGTGATTCAAATAAAAGCCTGTCGTTTTCAGTGATTGTGACTCTGTTTCATTTTAATGCTAGATGAATTAATCAATGTGGGCATTTGGTTGTGTACATACCCTTTCTTTACGATTGAATCAACGTCAGAACATAGACCATTCAATACATCATTCCATTCAAGCCCTTCTCTGAGAATATCGTTAACACGCGAGACTCCGCTAGGGTCAAGGGTATCGGCAGAAACCCAAACAACATTATCAAGGTCCGCTCCTGGGTCTTTGAATGGATTCTACACCAGATACACCTTACTTAAACCAGAGTGCTCAAACGTTGTCGCTTTGTACCTGAACTTGAATGATTGGTGCTGGAAGCGACAATCGCGCTAGAAGATTGGAAATTGGCATTCAGAAAATGATAAAATCCCGGTTTATTTCAAAATAATATCAGAGTCAAGAGTCATTTCGTTTAATATCCACTTATTTAGTTCCTTGTCCGTCGTAGTTGGCACCCATTGACTATCACTCAAAATCAATAAAATTTCGAATGGGGCCAAAAAGATCAAATATTTACCTTCTTGACAAGCGCAACCACTGCAGTTTCATTGAGATCATTCAACTCAGTAGCGGCAAGTTCAACAGAGAAGGTCTGTAGGACTTGCTTTACAACAGCAACGTGAACACTCAGCTTGGCCTTTCTCATGACCTTTGGAAGTATAATCGAATCAGCAACTGTTATAATAATCCTGGCAACTGGAATAACAGGCCTCCATCATTACCTTTACTCCTGGCCCACACCATGTGAAGAACACAAACTTGACTCTTTGCGACAGCTCATCATTTCCAACAACTACGCGGACGAAGCCGAATCCAGCTTTGGCCTGTTTTTGCTCGTGAGTTTCTCTGATTTCATATTTCGCGCTTAATTGAATGTACCTCATCCAACTTTTCCTTGATCTCGCTAAGACCACCGTTTCCTGCGTCGGGACTGGTCAGCACAATCAACAGTCGATTTTACAAGGTACCTGTTCCCTTCAGAATGATGTTGTCGCTCTTTTCGTCAGCGTATTCAAGCAGCAACCTTTGCTCAACAGTGCAGTGTCAGCTAGTTGGTTGTGCAAGATGCAAATTAGATGCCCACCAATTAGTTGCAGTTTGATCGTTGCGCACGTCGTCGTAAGCAGTCTTTGCCTCTGGAGCAATCGAAGCCATTTTGTGTTTTGTGTTTGGGAGCGAAAAATAGAGGGAGCATTGTTCTCCAAATTCCTCAGCCAATCAAGTAACAATCAGAAGTTCTTCCAGACGCAATAATAATGTCTAACTTAAATATTCTTAACTTTTTCATTTCATAATCATATCAGAATAAAATGGAGTACCCGCTCTCCGGTTTCAGACAAGGGGATGGGTATCCTACCACCCCGGTTTGGAAAACAGAACAAAAAACTATCTTTCAATCATGCTCTATTCTGTGCTATGGCTTATATTTCTCGCAGTTCCAACTATCCAGCACGGAATGATGTGTTGGTAAGGTTTTGGCACTACGCGCTTTGTAAGCTAAAAGAAAAAAAACAAAAAAAAGGCCATACATTCGCGCTCATCCAGGCGACCCTCAAAATGGATGGACCCTTGCACGAAGAAGATTCAACGACGTGATTGGCGGCGGCAAGTGCCACGGCCTCAAACCAGCCACCGTTCTCACCCCACCTCTCAAACCGGGGAAAACAAGCATCGACTACATTCTCACGCAAACGCATTTGGGAAACTGTACAGTCTACTTGGACCGTGGCAAGGGTCAAGAGAAAATAGGGTTTGACGCTACATGTGGTATGCAAACTCCACCATACAGATCGACAATCAACATCACGTTACCAAATGGAAACTACAGGGGTGTTATTCGTTGGTTGTATGAGACTGCCAATGGAAGTGGGGAGTTGTTTGATTCTTGTGCTGATGTAACTGTCAGCAAAACTGGCTCGAATGCGCGGACGCAGGATTCGTGCAACCGAACTGCCATGTGGTGGCCAGAGACTTGCAAATCAGGGCAATCACGTTGTACCTTTGCCAACGGAGTTTCCACCGGTTACCAGGTCTGTCTTGGGGGTTACTTTTACCCAAAAGACTGTGTCCCAGGGACGTTGTGCGCAACCACAAATGGCAAAGCTACTTGCAAGAAGCGTGGGACTTAGTGAGGACAGAGGATTGGATTCTAGTCATTACTTTTTTTTTTTTGCATTTTCTGATAAATAAAACATGGATGAGAGAGAGGTGAAATGCTTCTGAAATTGTTTATGTGATTCAATCTATGCTACATTATAAGGGAAGATAGAGAATGAGATGGATGTATCTTTATCGGTCATTGGAAGCAGATGGAACACCAAAAAACTCTACCAATGTGCTTGGACAAAGACAATCATAAATGCTCCATATGGATCACATTTATCTTCGGAAGGTTGCAAACCTTGAAAAAAACACTCTCATGCGATATAGAGAGGCAAGGGATCTATCTCCGGAAAAAAATGAAGGGGAACATAGGGATGGGGGCGGGTAGACGTCCGTCTCTGAAATTGACTTCTTAGAGAGGAGACCCACCTTTACACACCCCTCCAGGCACGTGTATTGATTGTATGTGGGATACTCTTTTTGCAGATAGTTTTACGAAAGACGAAAAAAAGGTGATTTTTCAAATTGGCTGGTGCCAAAAATAGCAGAAATTCTCCGAGAAAAGCACAATGAAAAACAAAACTTTTAATAAAATCCTTAATAAAATCCAAAGAAAGATAATTCCTCTCTCTCCTCTTTGATATAGCTAAAAGAAAAACAAGGCAATAAGAGCTAGAATACTGGTAGACACCCCGCTGCCACCCACATTATCATTCTTTGGCAGTGGGAGCGGGGGTGCAGGAGAAAAGGTCTGGACGGTCACTGAAGTAGCCGGAACGATGACTGGCGGTGGTACAAATGTGTCTACTGTTTTTGTAGTGGTAGGATTTACTGTTGTAATGGCAGGATTAACTACTGGTGGGAGCCCATCGCAAGAGGTCGCCGCAGGAAACGTCGGGTCTCCTCTTGCTGCCAAGTTGAACCATGTGCAATAATTCACAGAGACAAGGATCTTGTTTTTATCCATCCCCTTCCAGACAATCGTGTAGTTGTTGTTTGTTGTCAGGTTGGCGGTGGGAGTCCATTCGAAGCACGTGGTTGCAGGGAATGGGAGAGATGCAAGCTCATATAATTCTGTCACTTGGTTTGCGGATCCTTATTTAAGGTTTGAAAACGAAGAATTTAGTCGGGTTTTTTTTTTGAGAGCTACTAGTACAAGATTTTCATTCACCAGTTCCCAAAACAAGGCTTAATGTAGTTATAGGTGCGGTCAAAGCATTTGTATCATTATTTGTCCATTGGAATGCATTTCCAATTCCAATTCCGTAGTAACTGCCTTGTCCCACCATGGGCCACACTGCGGAAACATCCCATGGAGAAACGGTCTGAGCCTCGACAGAAATCAGTGAAGAAGCAATTAACAAGAGGATGGTTGCGAACATGTTTTTTCGAGATATTTTTTTATTGCTTCTTTTCGGATTGGAATATTCGCATTCCAGAAGCACACGTCACTTTATTAACGTACTTATTTTATCACCCGTGCTGATTAACCATAAAACTTATCACTATGCCATTCATGAGGCCAAAAAAAACTTTCCCACCACGCTACAGTGCAATAATGTGGGGGGGGGGGGGGGGGGGGGGGGGGGGGGGGGGGGGTTTGGTTTTTATGGTGACTACAGTAACAACTAAAAAAATTACACAAATTCCCTTTGCTGCCAGGAATCCAACATCAGCTGCACGACATTCGCGCTTGCCACCGTCTGTCCTTCCATCGCACTGAAAGCTCTTTCAAACTCGTTCACGTTATAAACTCCGTTGTCAAGCACAACCGCCATCTCTTCCGCCGTATACAGAGGGTTCAAAATTGGGTATGCGTCCCACTCAAAGCGATCGATTCGATCACTACGAGAGTATACTTGGCTTATAAATTCATCCGTGATTCGAGAGGAACTGAAAATCTTTGTGACTGTTGTGTTTTGTGCATCGTTGAAAGCGTAGCGAGTTCCAATGGAATTGAAGGCTGGGCCCGCACTTGCTGTTGTAAGGATTGCTGAGGGAATTTGATTGGATTCAGCAAGTTTAAAGTAGGCAGGATTAATAGATCCAGTGATCAGGGTTACGTGCAGATGTACAAATTCAATTGGTTTGGGTTGGCGTTGAAGGGACGAGAAATTGATATTCCTTGATGCCTATAAAATATAAATGAGTTTTGTATGTAGTATGTAATGTGTATGCAGTTTCAGCTTACAGTACTCGGAACAGCAACAATCACGTCATTGAATTCACCCAATCGTTGCCCACCAATGTCCCACAGTGTGTACATTCCATTTGACTCCTTTCGAACCTCGCCTATTCTCGTGTTCATATGAATAGCCGCGTTGGAGTGGTTGATCATCTTTTCATAAATCAGACTGTTTCCCCCCACAACGCTATCAGCTGGTGTGAAAGCAGCCGTTAAACAAATCAACGCCGCGAGTGCGTTACAATCCAGGTTTTGACCATAATTAACTCGTGTTGCTGGCTCCACAAACTCAGTGAGGAAAGCTTCGTTCACACCCTTCGCAAGGAAATATGCTTTTGCCGACGTTGAGAGGACAGCAGAATCCATTCCAAACCCTTGAAAAAGCATCTCTCTTACTGTTTTATACCCTACTCGATAAAGATTCTCCAACGCGTACGCGTTGCCAAATTGGGCTGCGGTGGACAGAGCCAGTGATCGAGCTCGATAAGGAGACACAAGACCCCACCGCCACGCCGCGTCCCACAATGATTGCCATGTATTCTCCGAACGCGCTGTGAATATAAAGTGCGTTCCATTGTATATCCCAAGTTCTGGGTTCTTGGAGGTAGGCCTATCGCTGCCAGATGTCCCGCCCGAATCACCATCAGCTTCCGTTGATGTGAAAGTCAAATTAAACTCTCTCACAGCGTCCATCAAATGTTTGTTTCCAATTACAAAAATAGACGCGCCTATTTCTATGGAGACGGTTTCTCCTGTTTTGCTGTGTGGGACGGGAATATTGACAGCCTTTGCGCGACCACCAATCCGATCGCTTGCCTCATACAAAGAAACTTGGACACTCTCCAATTCGTGTCCGTATGAAGGCGCAAACTTGTTTACAAAGTAAGCAGCTGACGCGCCAGCAGACCCGCCTCCGATAATAGCAACATTACGCGTGGTTTTCTCACCGAGGATGGGTATTTGATTGACATGGGCCGAGGCAATCCATGGAAAAATAAGTGGAAGAGCAAGAACCAGAAGGGCGGGCATATTCTTAAAGATGTTTTGACATGAGAAATAAAAGCTTCAAAAGCCTTAAAAAGGTGTACCAAGACGTCATCCTGAGAAGGGACAACAGACTACAAAAGACGTAGAAGCTGAAAGCCTAATCGATAATTCATTTTTTTTTTAGGGTTTTTGACCCAACAAATTGAACAAAAACCAAAAAAGTTGCCTGTAAAAGAAGGGTCAGCAAATCGGCGGTCCAATCTTTAGCATCCGCTGATCCAACGGCATCCAAGAACATCCAAAGGCACCCAAAGGCACCCAAAGGCATCCATTCATCCTCAGAGATCCAAAGCAAGACATCCAGAGGCAATGTTCCGCTGCGAGCGCTGCAGGCACCAGCGCAAGAAGTGCAACCCGGGACCCGCGGGCTGCGAACGCTGCGCCAAGGCCGGCGTGGGGGCGCAGTGCTACGTGGCCGGCGTGGGGGCCGCCGCCGCCGCCGCCGCCGCGGACCAGCCGCACGCCGCCGCCGTTGCCGTTGCCGTTGCCGTGCGGCTCCCGCCGGCCGCCGCTCTTCCCGGCCGCGCGCCGCCGCCGCCGCCGCCGCGCGCGTTTGCGGGCGGATTACTCGACTCGCAGCCGCACGCCGCCCGCCCCGGCGCCCAGCAGCAGCCTTCGCCGCCAATGAGCGAAGCGGCGGCAGCAGGCAAGAACTGGTGTCTGGAAGATCCGGATCTGATGCCGACGTTCGACGACTGGCTGCTGGTGCAACGGGTCAACACGTCAAACGGAACTAGAAGACCCCTCTGCTTCTCCTACGACGGTGCCCAATTTCTCGATTCCTTTTTCCACCAGCCGGCTGCTTGGCGGTATGTACTACTAGATGAGTGATTCATCATCAATGCTGACTAATCTATTATCTGTGAAACTCAAAGGCTGATCCATTGCGCAACATGCGCCTATGAGTCTGGACTTCCAGAAGATATTCAGTTATCTTACTTTAGACGAGCAAGGAAGGCTGTTCTTCAAGCAATGTGCGAAAAGCCCACTTATCAAACTGTACAGACTTTCTATTTTATCACTCTCTTTGCTGCCTGTAAGCTGTCTTGTTTCCACCTTCATTTTTATTCTTATTCTTCCCTTTTTGTTTTATTTTATTATTCCAATTCATATTTGTTATTTTTATTTCTCATCGTCATGGTACTTTGGCCGTCATCGTCCCCCTCTTTATTAATTTAAATTATATACGAAAATAGGGAAAGGACAACCAGAGGCAGGACGGCCATTCCTAAAAGCAGCTTTGGACCTTGTAATCTCCTTGCGACTCGACATTGACCCGGACGATTCTCCATGGTTATTTAATTTAAATCTATCACCGCGTGAAAAGGAAGACCGACGGAGAGCGTTTTGGTCGACCTTTTGGCACTTGAAGTTCGAACAGGCTGTTTCAAGCGACGCTATTCATGTTAGCATTGATTCCTCGAGGATAAAACCACCTGGCGCAGTTCACGAGCCATACACAATATTTGAAGCGTTACCGCAAACAAAGTGGGTCTGCGATGTGTACAGTCTCATCTCCGCAATCAAATCCCACTACTCTTCAGCCCCCAAATCAATTGATTTCGTTCTGGCATCTGACGCCGTAAATTCTTTGCACGCCCGATTCCTCCATTTGCAATCAGCTATCCCCATTCAAACATTCTTGATCCCCGAATCCCCACAATCCATTACATCGACGGACAGAGCTCGGTTTCAAGCACAACTACATACTCAAAGTCCCGGCGAACAACTGGACATGCTTTACTTCAATGTTGAATTCCTCTCAAGCCAATGCGTGCTATACAGACCCCGACTGTACCTTTCCGGCTTGAATTCATGTAACCCAATGTATCTACATGAATCAAGTCAATATATAATCGCCAATGCCATTCAACAATGTCTGGATAATGCGTTCCGTATCGCGAATCTATTGGACTATATTTTAGAGGCAGATTCATATACCCATACTGGGGTGTATCCGTTTTTTGAGGCCATGACAGTGTTTTGGTTTATATGGTGCCGGATGAATAGAGTCTGGTGGACCTTGTTGTCTAGTAAACGGATAGAGTGGCCTCTGATGCAAAGCATTATTGTCAAGGTTGTGGGCTTTGTGAGAAAGGTGAATGATCATGAAGGGACAAAGACTGGAACTACAGCCCCGATTTTGAAATGTTTGGAGGCGATGCTTAATGAAATGGAAGATATAGAAAGAGGTGCTGGGAAAGGGAATGTAGTGGATTCGCCAGAGTCTGATGAAGTCGTAGAGGAAGTAGTCTTGGGGATGAAGATTGTTTCTTTGGATGATGCAAGTGGAGCCCATGACAACAGAGGACAGTATAGAACAAAAGAGCCGCACTGTTATCTTGGATTACTTGGAATGGATGTTGGTGGACGAGTTCGTTGGAAAGGTCCCACAGAGCAAAGTTGGAAACTGTTTTGGAAGTTGTATGCGTAATAAACCTTAGCGACAAAACGACGGTTTTAATTATAAGATTGACGATGACACGATTGCCAAGAAGATCGACCAACCCACCACCCCAATTTAAGGTCCCAAACATAATAAAGCTACAAACGACCGTTTTTAATTGCAAAATTCACTACCGCTGGACTGTGGCAAAATTGCCGCGGTTCTCGACCTCGGCCCGGTATTTAATCAACCCAATCAATTCCTCCTTGTCTTGAACATATTCCAACTTCCCACCATCCGCAAATAACATGCCCAACTCTTCGCGACAAGCATTTCGGAAAGCGCGAATTCCGTCATTCACCAACTCGCTTCCACCTTCGATTTCACGATAGGATTCCATCAGAAACTCATCTACATTGCAAGCAGTAAATAAGGCTCCTTCCAGCTCAACCTCATTCGTATGATCAGCGTCAGTACTGACAGGTCCTTCCCTTCTCACCAAGAATGCGTACTTAAAAGTGGCCTTGTTTAGCGTCTCTGCATCGAGGTACGGATCAGGCTTTCCAATTATGATGCAAGTCGACTGATTCAAAGCAATAGGTGGTCGTCGATAATACTCCTCTGACGCTTTTTCTTGCAAAGGCTGACGATAGACCGCATCATCCTTTCCAGATCCAGCACGAGAAAACGTGGGAGTAAGCACGTTCTCCCTATTCATAATATTAATTGCACCGTCTCTGACGCCTTTGATCCACTGCAGGAGGAGTCTTGCAAGAGGTGCTCCATGAAGCCCCACACCATACATGGCTGCGCGGGAATCATAGAGACTTTTGTATTTAATAGGAACAAGAAGAACAGACCAAGTTCTACTTTTCCATTCAGTAGAAGTGTCCATAAGATCATCCGCATAAATGTAGTGCAGGAGTGGGCACATTTGAGTCAAGGGCATGTAACATTCATTTGTCACTTTCTTGCACCCAAACAAGAGAACTTTCTGGAGTAAACGACAGTTGGAACCAATTCCAATTAATATTTTGTTTGTGACTTCTGCATGACCAGACATGTTCAGCTCTTGGAGAGAAGGGCAACCAGTTGTGGCCTCGACAAGGAATTCGTAGGATGGGATAGTGACGCCCTGAAGATCCAAATGAACCAGAGAACTATCGGCCATCATGTTTCCAAAGACAAAGCGGCTCAAAGTTCCCTTCCCGGTTCTTGCAGCATCCCAGAGAATCTTGCGGACGTGATCCAAAGCCAGCATGGCCTCCACTTTGTCTGCATCAGCATCACCATCTTCAAGACTCATGATGGCTATCGCAGATGACTCCAAAAGCGGCAATGGGGACTTGTCTGTTGTTTCACCCTGTTCCTGCTGTTGTACAACCTCTTGTTCCTTAAGAGCCTTTGCCTGAGTATCCAACCATTCCTTGAATACAAGCCCCATTTCAGACCACCCCGTTGTATCAGTTTCAGAACTCTTCCAATCCGCATCTGGCCAAGCCTCCTCCAAGTCATCCAAAGTCAACATTTTGTATGGAGCGAGACCTTCAATCGCCTTCAACACATACTCTTCAACAATCGTATTATTTTTGAGTTTCGAAGAATTAAACTGAGCCAAGAGGTCGAGCTGCGGGTAGTATGCTCTCACATACATTTCAGCTGATAAGGGCAAATTGACTGGAACAGCGTCTCCCATGCAGCCCTCGATGTGATGGATATTCACAAAGCAGTAGCGCGGGTTTCTTATATCTGAAATATCAATGATGGAAACGCCATCGTTGTTATCGCCGTCATGTGGGTCTTGAAGCTCTTTAAGCGACATTGACCCGAAGGCAGTGGTGAACAGCAGATCAATAAAAGGGACTTTTCCTGCCGAGAATTCTTCAATGTCTTTAGGAGAAGCAGTTGCCTCGAAGGCCAAGAGTGCTGCTGTTACTTCGGTACTAGATGCAGCCAGTGACCTGCAGAAGGCTGCTGTTGCGGTAAGAGGACCCCGACCATACAGCCACTGGTGGTGCAGTGATGCAACAGTGTATACTTTGCCAGTGCGGAAGCGACGGATCAAAAAAGCTTGGTGTCTTTGCCCCATTTGGATAAGTGCGATGATAAATTTCGTTCAATAATTATGGAAAAGATGCGAATTTATTATCAGAGAAGCTTCAATAGACTGAAAGAGTTGGAAATAATGTGCGTGATTGTGTTCATTCATGCGTCAGTGTTCAAATATTCCTACTTTGAAGTTTTGTCCATTTGAATTTTAAGTTTTAAATAAATGGGTATCTGTTAGACTTCTTTGGAAATCGACACTTTGATTCCTGATCGCAACTGGAGATATGTGGGGTATGTTAGAAAAAAAAAGCCGTCTTCACAATTTCGAGTCACATCAATAATAAGCACGAGTCAGCCACCAAAACCTTAAAATTACAGCAAGGAAAAACGTCCGATATTCCCGTGCCAAAGCCTCAAGATCGACCAACTCACCACCCCCCATTTAAGGCCCCAAAGAGCACAGTTGGAAACTGTTGGAAGATGCGTAATAAAGCTACAAACGACCGTTTTAATTGCAAAATTCACTACTGCTGGACTGTGGCAAAATTGCCGTTGTTCTCGACCCAGGCCCGGTATTTAATCAACCCAATCAATTCCTCCTTGTCTTGAACATATTCCAACTTCCCACCATCCGCAAATAACATGCCCAACTCTTCGCGACAAGCATTTCGGAAAGCGCGAATTCCGTCATTCACCAACTCGCTTCCACCTTCGATTTCACGATAGGATTCCATCAGAAACTCATCTACATTGCAAGCAGTAAATAAGGCTCCTTCCATCTCAACGACATTCGTAAGCTCAGCGTCAGTACTGGCAGGCCCTTCCCTTCTCACCAAGAATGCGTACTTAAAAGTAGCATTTTTTATAGGTTTTACACGGAGGTACGGATCAGGCTTTCCAATTATGATGCAAGTCGACTGATTCAAAGCAATAGGCGGTTGTCCATAATACTCCTGAGACGCTTTTTCTTGCACAGGCTGACGATAGACCGCATCATCCTTTCCAGATCCAGCATGAGAAAACGTGAGAGCAAGCACGTTCTCCCTATTCATAATATTAATCGCACCCTCTCTGACGCCTTTGATCCACTGCAGGAGCAGTCTTGCAAGAGGTGCTCCATGAAGCCCAACACCATACATGGCTGCGCGGGACTCAGAGAGACTTTTGTATTTAATAGGAACAAGAAGAACAGACCAAGTTCTATTTTTCCATTCAGTAGAAGTGTCCATAAGATCATCCGCGTAAATGTAGTGCAGGAGTGGGCATTTTTGAGTCAAGGGCATGTAACATTCATTTGTCACTTTCTTGCACCCAAACAAGAGAACTTTCTGGAGTAAACGACAGTTGGAACCAATTCCAATTAATACTTTGTTTGTGACTTCTGCATGACCAGACATGTTCAGCTCTTGGAGAGAAGGGCAACCAGTTGTGGCCTCGACAAGGAATTCGTAGGATGGGATAGTGACGCCCTGAAGATCCAAATGAACCAGAGAACTATCGGCCAACATGTTTCCAAAGACAAAGCGGCTCAAAGTTCCCTTCCCGGTTCTTGCAGCATCCCAGAGAGTCTTGCGGACGTGATCCAAAGCCAGCATGGCCTCCACTTTGTCTGCATCAGCATCACCATCTTCAAGACTCATTATGGCTAACGCAGATGACTCCAAAAGCGACAATGGGGACTTGTCTGTTGTTTCGCCCTGTTCCTGCTGTTGTACAACCTCTTGTTCCTTAAGAGCCTTTGCCTGAGTATCCAACCATTCCTTGAATACAAGCCCCATTTCAGACCACCCCGTTGTATCAGTTTCAGAACTCTTCCAATCCGCATCTGGCCAAGCCTCCTTCAAGTCATCCAAAGTCAACATCTTGTATGGAGCGAGACCTTCAATCGCCTTCAACACATACTCTTCAGCAATCGTATTATTTTTGAGTTTCGAAGAATTAAACTGAGCCAAGAGGTCGAGCTGCGGGTAGTATGCTCTCACATACATTTCAGCTGATAAGGGCAAATTGACTGGAACAGCGTCTCCCATGCAGCCCTCGATGTGATGGATATTCACAAAGCAGTAGCGCGGGTTTCTTATATCTGAAATATCAATGATGGAAACGCCATCGTTGTTATCGCCGTCGTGTGGGTCTTGAAGCTCTTCAAGCGACATTGACCCGAAGGCGGTGGTGAACAGCAGATCGATAAAAGGCACTTTTCCTGCCGAGAATGATTTAATGTCTTTACGAGAAGCAGTTGCCTCGAAGGCCAAGAGTGCTGCTGTTACTTCGGTACTAGATGCAGCCAGTGACCTGCAAAAGGCTGCTGTTGCGGTAAGAGGACCCCGGCCATACAGCCACTGGTGGTGCAGTGATGCAACAGTGTATACTTTGCCAGTGCGGAAGCGACGGATCAAAAAAGCTTGGTGTCTTTGACCCATTTGAATTAAATTGGGTCAATAATTGCAACGACAAGGTTTGGATCAGTGAAGTTATGATAAATTCAGAAATTCCAGTTGAATAATTATGCAAAACAAGCGAATATAGAGAAGCTTCAATAAACTGAAAGAGTTGGAAATAATGGTTGCTTGCAAAGCGTGTTTTGCATGGTTCTTGATTGTGTCTCAGGCATGCCTCAGGTCAAGTATTCCTACTTTGAATTTGTATTTGATGATGTTTCGGCTTGGAGCATGCGAGTTTTCACAAGCCTCCATCCGATTAAATGTTCTTTTTGTTCTTTTTAATGCGTTTTGAAATCATTAATAATTTACCCAGTGCAAGTGATGTCATCCATCAACTTGACCCCAACCATCTTCTGGGCTGCATCCAGTCCAATGCTCACACTAGCCATCATTCTTGGTACTGTATATATCTTGGCTGATTAAGGAATACGATGCATACTCACTCTGCTCAATTCAGGAGTTGGGATCTACCTTTCGAAGACTGACGTTGTTTCGTCCAAGGACTCTAAGCTTTTATCAACAGTGAGCTTATTTTCATTGTTTTGTTACTTTGCTTTCCTTCCGCCAATCTTTTCAACCGACCGGCAGATTCTCATCAATGTCATGTACCCATGTCTGCTTTTCACAAGCGTCATTATCGGAGTCGACCAATCCAATCTTTCAAGTTTTGGTATCATGACTCTTGCTTCTGTTGGCATTACGTCATTAGGGATGTTTCTTGGCATGATTGTGCTCAAACTGACCAACCCGCCACTTGGTTTCCGATATGGAACTGTGTTTGCAGTTGCCATGGGGAATCACGGTGATGCCGCTCTTGCCATTGTTATTGCTGTCGGAAATCTACCGCCTTTCCAGAATGGAGATGCTGCCAAAGGCGTTGCGTTGAGTATTACTTTTTTTTTTTTTTTTTTTTTTTTTTTTTTTTTTTTTCAATGCATCTGATTAAAACTGTTTTTTATTGCACAAGGTATGTCGCAGCCTTCATTTGCTTTACAAACATTTTCTTTTTCACCCTTGGATTTAAGTATATCGGCGAAGATTTCAAACATATTCCTGTTGAACCGACACAGCAAGATGCCATTCCAGCCACATTAACACTGAAATCAGAAACACCGAAGAAATCCATATCAACAGATCCCAATAGCCACAATAACATTAGTCAAGAAGAAGGACAAGCATCAACCAGTTCAACCTCGGTTACGATTCAAGACGACACCAATCCAAAACCACCTCAGCCAATATCCACACTGAAATACTGGATTGGTGTCATTGCGAATCCAAACACGGTTTCCGTTGTTTTGGGGTTGACAGTGACCATGATTCCTGCCCTGCGGAATTTGTTCTATACGAAAGACGTTTCTTCAATAACTGTGACTTCACAACCTCTTGGATTCATGTTTAAGGTTTGGTTTCTCTCTCTCTCTACTGTTGGAAGCAAACGACCACACAATTAACTATAAAGACAGAGCTTCATCATGATTGGAAACGGTGCAGTTCCAATTGGCTTGTTGAATGTGGGAACTGCCTTGGGTCGACTCAAGTTCGCAAAGTTTGCCCCCGCAGGTGTTATTGGTGGAATCGCAGCATGCAGACTTTTGGTTATGCCCGTGATTGGAATTGCGACTGTGCAATGGCTCGCATCCACAGGAGTCATCAATTCCGAGGACAAAATGATGCGATTTGTCATCATGTTGCAAGCGATCGTTCCAACAGCTTCCTCGGCTGTTTATTTGACGCAATTTTGGCATCCGAGAGGGGAAGCTGATGCGATTGCTAGTGTGGTTGTTGTGCAGTATGGAATCGCGTTGGTAACAATGACCTTTTCCTTGGCTGTGATGATGTCGCTTTTGGCTTGAAAGCCCCAACCGAAAGAAAAATGACTCTCTATGTATTTGGTGCATTAGGCATATTTTGAGCAAGTAAAAGTCTCTTTAATCGTCATATTGAGCCTTTCTACAGAAAACCTGGACTCTGACTGTCCACACCAACACATTTCAACTGCCAAAAATCCCCAACCCTTTTCAAAAAAGCTCTCTCATAATCTGAATCGTCCAGATCTTTCACACTAGTAACACGTTTCCCACATTTCTCTTCACGGACGCGATTCTCAATCAAACCAATCATTTCCTTTTTCTTTTTAAACATGCTCCTTCAATCTCAACCACCATCTTATCCTCAGCGTCAGTATCACCATTGGCAGACGCTTCCATCCTGACCAAAAATGCATACTTAGTCCGAGTAGCGCCCCTTTACTTTCGCTTCCATGTGACGGTGCTCCGATCGGAATAACACCACACTGATAGCAACGCAGGATTGATCTCGACACTCAGTTTTATTAGAGAGGAACGCGGCCGATTTTTTTCTATTCTTTCAAAATCTCTTTGGCAACAATCATTCGCATGACTTCACTCGTTCCCTCCAAAATCCGGTGAACCCTGAGATCCCGCATATACTGCCCCACCGGGTAATCATTCAAGTATCCATATCCACCGTGGATTTGAATCGCTTCATCCGTAACTTTGAAGCATTCTTCTGTTGCAAACGCTTTGGCCATTGCACAGGCAGCAGCGGCGGACGGGGATTGCGCGTCGACTGCACGAGCAGCATTACGTACCATCAGTCGAGAAGCTGTTAGTTTCATGGCCATTTCGGAAAGCTTGAATTGTGTGCTCTAGGTTCCAAAAAAAAAAAATTGAAACTTGAGAATTTTTTTCTCCAGTTTTTTTTTTTTTTTTTTTTTTTTTTTTTTTTTTTTTTTTTGGTTCCCACGACCAACACCAACATACCTGAAACGATGAAAGTGGTGATCCAAACTGTTTTCGAACCGAGACGTGGTCCACAGAAGCTTGTAAAGCAGATTGGGCTCCACCTAAACTGCATGATGCAATATTGACTCTTCCTCCATTGAGTCCCTTCATTGCATACGTGAATCCTTTTCCTTCTTCGCCGACAATGTTTGATACTGGGATTCGAACATCTTCGAATGTAATGACTGGAAAGAAGCTCGTCAACAAAACCAAAAAAAAAAAAAATAGAGATAAAAGACTAATAAGCAAAACAACACCTCTAGTTGGCTGACACTTCCACCCAATTTTCTCCTCATTCTTTCCAAAAGAAAGACCTGGTGTATCCTTCTCGACAAGAACACTGGTAATTCCTTTGGGTCCAGGACCACCCGTTCTCACCATCACAAGGTACAAGTCACTCGTCCCGGCTCCAGAAATGAAAGCCTTGCTCCCGTTGATGACTAATTCATCACCTTCCCTTCTTGCAGTTGTCTCCAAAGAAGCAGCATCGGAACCGGCTCCAGGCTCAGTGAGGCAGTAGGAGGCAATCAAGTCCATGTTTGCAAGTTGAGGAATATACTTTTCCTTGAGCTCAGAGCTTCCAAAGGAATCAATCATCCAAGCCACCCTATTATTTTAAGGTGAGTAATCCGGATATACTAACCAAAAAAAAAAAATTAAGAAGAACAAAACACAAGTCTTTTACATGTTGTGAATAGAAAGAAACGCAGTGGTAGGCACACATCCAGTCGACATTGCTTCAAAAATCAAACTCGCGTCAATTCTTTTCATACCCGTTCCACCAAATTCTTCACTGCAATAAATGGCTCCGAACCCAAGTTCAGCTGCTTTTTTGAGTGTTGCAACAGGGAACTCGTGATTTTCGTCTATGTTGGTTATTTATTTAGCGTGTTATTACACAGCAGGGGGAATACATGTTCTGAATTACAAACCCCAGTGACGCATATTTGGAGCCAGTTCAGCATCAGCAAAACGTTTGGCCAATTCAAAGATTTCAGCTTCTTCTTCCAACAAACCATCCTTGGCTGTGTGGTGTGTGTATGCGGGTTAGTATGTAGTTCTGACGAAAAGTCAAAAGGCACTCACGATTCACAACTGAAGACAAAAGAGTTCGTTTGGGAACAGCTTGACGCAAATTCAGGATTGCTCGTGTTGCTGTAAGTGGGCGGAGCAGCATGGATGGCCTGATCATTATTTGGAAGATGTTTCGTTGACTACCTGTTTTTTTTTCACTGATTTGTATTTCGGAACAAATCGGAAGAGACGCCACAAGGAGATCATCTCATTTATTCGAAGTTAGCCATCTGTTAAATATTATTGAATATTCAAATCTATTCCGCGGACGTGCTTTTCTAAATATCGAGTTTCGTACGTCCCATCTTCAGTCTTTACAAGCTCGGTCTTGGCACCAAACCAAAAGGACGCCGAGAATGAAGTCTCCAACGACCGTACATAATGCCATACATGTCGCGGCATGTACAAAAGTTCGCCTTCGTTCAAAATTGTTTGCCAGAAAGGCGCCTTTTGAAACAACGGAAATTTGGTGGCAATTTCCTTGGGATTATCAATATCCACTTGTGAATTATGTCCCAGTCTGTCACTGCGCGGATACAAGCAATCAGTCTGTTCAGCATCATATATTCGAATATATTTGGATCCCACTATTTGGGCCAGGACGTTGTGGTATGGATCATTGTGCAATGGTGAAACTGTTCCAGCAGGGCCAAACCAAGCTGAAACGACTGGTTCGTGTTTGTACTCGCAATTCTCAGGAGTAGCATCGTCGTGGGCAGTGTGTGCCTTGCAATAGGAAGGGGTGATGATATCCTCACGAAGGGTGGGAATCTGGTCAAACAACGGATGCTGCGCCAAATAGCCTTGAATATCTTTGCCGTCATCGTCTTTTACAGTACCGCCTGCGGCCGTCACAAATCGCGCAATGTACTCATCCAAAGGAATCACTTGATGCGACCATGTCTTGCTCAAAAACGATTTCCCAGCTTCCTCTTTGGCATACGTTTCAATCGGAACCAATCGCCCTTCAGCAACGCGTTTCAAATAGTCGACATCTCTCCACAAGGTGTACGCCGGCCATGAGTCTACTACGTTTGTCAAAATCACGGGGCGAGGCGGTTGCGCCTCCATGTACTGCATCGTAAACTCTTCAACCGACAAGGAGCGGGCATCAACGCGTGGAATATCACGCGCAAGGGCACAAGCCGTCGCAAACTGCGGGGGCAGCGGGGCGGGGCCTGTCTTTTCCGTCTTCTTCCGCTTTTTCGCGGGCAATGAGTCACCGGCGTCCGCGTCGCACTCGGCCTTGATGCGGGCGGCGTGGGTCACCAGCGCGTGAGTCACGGCGGCCCAGTCGAGTCCGCCGCGCAGCAGCGCCAAGTCCGCCGCGCGCAGGGCCGCGACGGCGCACGCGCGGCGGTCCGCGGCGGCGGCGGCGAAATCAGCGCGCAGCAACTCGGCGTCGGCGACGAAGCACGCGGCGGCGGCGTACGCGGCGGCGTGGGCCGGCGCCGCTTCGAGCTCCGCAATGGCCGCGTCGCGCGCGCCGTCGGCCGCTGCGAGCGCTGCGTCGGCGCCGCTGCTGGTGCGGCGCGCGTACGCGAGAAGGCTCTTTGCTGCCGCCGTCTTGAGTGTGCGGCCGACGCCCGGCGACAGCGCCGCCAGCCGCACCGGCATTGCCGCGAGCGTCACGCGGGGCTCCTGCCTGCCCGGCTTGGCAGGCTTGGCGGGCTTGGCGAGACAAGGCTCGGCGCCGCTCTTTGCACTGTTGGTTTTCCGCTTCATTTTCTCGGATCTTCCTGCTTTCGTCCAGTCAAATCGTCCTACTTTTCCCCTTGAGAAACGCCTGTATTAGGTAATTTATAACCAAAGCAATTCTGCGGGCCATTTGGAAGTTGTTTCCCAGTGTTTGAAGCGAATCGACCGTCATGATCTTGAATTTTTCAAACGGCTCTTGCCACAGTCACTCTACGTAGCAATTAGACAGAGAGAAGACAAAATAGTCAACCTAGTGATGTTTTTGAAGCAATATGACCCAATAGGGTCGCATGCTTCTGTTTTCGTGTGAACAAGTGAAGCAAAAGAAGCTGGTTTCCCAACTCCTTACCTCACCAGCCGCAGTCGCGTCTTTCGTCAAGCTCCGACAGATCTTCAGTTGCCAGAAGGAATCAAAAGGGCTATTTCCAAAGAAATCTGGTCGAGAGATGCCCATGTATTTAAAACGCGTTGAGCCATAATTAGAATGCACAAGATGAGTGGCTGTTGGAATTGTATTGACACAAAGCGTGAAAGAATTAGGAAAGAAGCTTCCAAAAGAGTCTCCAACTCTCTTCGCTCCGACCGGGCCATCGAATACCCCCCACTTGCATCCCAAGCAGCCCCATATACGCTCTTGGTTCTCTTATTTCCAAAACATATTCAGTTTCGTCTAATGCTACAACCTTCATTCCAAGAGTGATTTCCTCGATTCCACCTTTGGTAGCAGGCACCCATTGTTCATACTCATCAACTTCT
>JAIVFH010000212.1:0-49241 GCA_025765595.1 Obelidium mucronatum | reverse complement strand
TGCTATGAATGACGAAATTTCTGCAATCCTTGATGATATTCCAGCAGCAAAACTACAGACCCACAACTCGGCATCAGTAGCTGAGAAAGATGAAGAGAGTGGAGCTGCATCTTCAACCGTATTTTGGTGGATGAAGGAGACGGCCGCTCAAGACATTTTGAAACGCGATTCAGATGTGCCATCCGTGACAGCCGTCGCCAACAATCAATTGACTGAAGTAACACCGGGGAACGTCGCCAATAATCAACCAAAATCAAAATCTATGTTTGATCCGGTCTCGCCTCCCAATAATAAGTCCCCAATCCAGTACAAATCGAGTCCATGCCCGAGCAAAAACCATTAACGACTTTACCAGTTGGCGAAATCACGTCTAAACCCCTGAATTCACTTCATGAAGACGTGAAAAAAGCACCAGAGAATTCAGTTCTCTTGTCTTCCGGAATGAGTGCAACTAGGGCAGCTTTACAGCAAGCCAAAGCCCTTTTGGATCAATCAAAGAAAGTCGAATTAGCAAAGGATGAGGAAAGACCCAAAGAGGAAAGGCCCAAGATGGTCCAAGAGACAACTAAACTTGGTCCTTTGCCGTCACTCTCAAAACTTCCAACACTTTCTGCCATCAATAACCCGTTAGGTGCTCCAAAGGATATATCGCCGGTCACAAGTGCTGCCACTGATAAATCATACTCGACACCTCAATCAGCACTGCCAGCAGAAACCATTCTGAATATTGATCTAGACGAAGATATAGATGCCGGTTTCGCAAACTATGACGCTGACGCGGATGGGGACGATGGAGACTTTATGGATTTAATCATGCCGAAAAAGAATATTGCCCCAATTCTACCGCTATCGCAGCCCAAATCAATGGCGCCGGAATCAAATTTAAAAGAAATTATCGTGAAAAGAGAGGATGAGCAGCCCCCCAAACCGAGTTTTGCAACCCCCTCGCTTTGAATAAGATTGGCCCCTTCATTATCTCCGGCCGTATTACCGAATCCAACAACTGATACTTCAACAACTTCCCCTTTCATAAACCAAGAAATTGAAGACGTTATTGACGAAGATTTCGACAACTATGATCCAGAAAAAGATTCGGAAGAAGACCTGTCGTTCCTAGCAAAATCTCACTCCACAAAGTTGAAAGGAGTCGAACCTATATTAACGCCAATAGTTTCGAAGACCCTTGATGTGGAAGTCAAACCTTCATTAGGAGCTGGTCTTTTGGGGGCCCCTCCCATCTCTCCTCAACAAATCAGTTCTACAAACGGTTCCTGTTTTACCTCAGGCAATCCCTATCCAGACAGTCGAGAAAATACATAGCGCAATAATCAGTACGGAGATGAAGAAAGCAGCCAACAGCAAGGAAGATATCCCTGAGGACTTCGACTTCGAAATGGATGCAAACTCCATTTCGGATTTACTGGGAGATACAAATGAAGGAGCAGCTGAGAAACGTAAAGCAGCAGTTGGAATGACGGCTGCATCTCTCAAGGGATTAATTCCAGGAATACGTTAGTTAACCTATTGATTGGCATTTTCTCATTGTGATCAAAATGATGACAAGCTGAAAATTATTTTACAGCCAAGAATGACAACAACGCCATGCTTGATAAATTCGCGGAAACAGCAATGAAGATACTTTCTGATGATGTTGATGTCACTTCCAAGAAATCCGCTGATTATACAGAGGATTTCGGGGCAGGTGACACAGATTCCGAAGGAGAGATGAGCAAGATATCAGCAATAGCAGATCAGTCTCCAGCTTTTAAAAAGAACGTCAAATTTCTTTCTGATAATGAAGAAGAAGATGACGAGTTTGATGATTTATTTCGAGATGACGACATTGATTTGGAAGTTGATGACGAACCCCTCACTCGAGATGAAAATGATGACTTTTAGATGGCAAAAAATAAATAACACCGAATGCTCTAAATTTAATTTATTGAACTTGAGTTTAAAACAGATCATCCATCAGCAGTACTACGTCTAACTCCACTTGTAGCTCCGCCAGTGGTGGAACCAACAGCGCTGGCTCCTTTGTCCTCAGGTGCACCTTCTTTAACACCAAACACTTGAGCCCTGATTTCAGCCGCTTGGCCAGTGCTGCTGGCAATCACCTTGACACTGAAGCTCTTTGTAGTAATGACAATAATTCTTTCGTCCATTTCGGAATCATCGTCTCCACTGGCGGCACCCTTCTTATCTGCCTCGGCGTCACCCTTAGTAGCCGCGCCAGTTCCAGACTGTGATGTGTTGCGAGTCATGTCAAGGAGATCTTCGCTAATAAGATTCGATACGTTATATGCGTTCACAATAAAGGAGTTAATCTGGTTACAATCGAAAATAGTTTAGATTAAACTACAAAATATAAACGTGAAAAGGTTCCTCTACCTCAGAGAAAGTAATGGTCAATTGACTCTTTCTGCGGTGGACAATCATATCAGACAACTTGGGCTCAGACCATCCGAGAATTCCACGCGATTGATAGTGAACTTGACCCATGTTCAAGACTTCCAAAGGTCCACTTTCCAAAACTGACCAGTCATCTCGGTTGATTCCAGACTTGATGACTGATCCCAAGTCAAAGTCGCTGTCGCCCTCTCCATCCTTTTTACCTTTAATTAAGGCGATAATATTTGGAATGAAGGCCACAATGATGGTTCCAATAGAAAGAATCCATGACACAAAAGCCTGTCCCAGTTCACATTTAGTTTGGGCAGTCTGAGTAAAGAACAATAAATTTACGTACACGAAGGATTCTTGGCAACATGGTTTCTGGTGACAAGAAGGGAATGGCAATCATGGTGCCTCCAGACAAGACGGCAATCTTGCACATGATATCCAAAATCTTCATGTTTGGTTCTTTCTTGAGTTTGTGAGAGTAGAAGACACATGCCAAACTGAGGAATCCACCAACGGCGTACAATGCGTAAGTAAGGTAGTTGCCCAAATTGGCGTCGTTGGTTTGACAGGTCTAAGTGATAGGAATTTTGTAGTGTTATGATTCAACATCGACACTTTGCACATCGACACTTTTCAACTGTGTACTTACATGGTAAAATTCGTATCTTGAAATAATGATTTTTGGAGCGGAAGGAACCCCAGCGAACTGATAAATAACCGCAATTAAGATGTTCAAGGAGGCAAGGAAGGCGACAGTCAAAACTACAGACAAGTTGCTGACACCACGAGCGCGTTCATATTTGTTTTGAAGGCATCGTGAAAGATGGAATAGCTTCGCGAAGATAGCACTGAAAACACAAAGAACGTCAGTTAGCCAGGATGGAAAAAAAATTTAAAACAAAAGTTCCGCACCCATAAGAAACAGCATAACCAACTGGGAGCAAGTATCTCAAGTTGACACACGAATCATAGCTCTCACGATCCGGCCAGTACTTCATCGAAACAAAAACGAGTTCAGATCCTCCAATCAAGAGCAATCCGTAAGCGAGTGGCATGGATCCTGGCTGGTTGGTTGCCTTTTGATAAACAAATGCAATGAAAGCGACGGATGCTACAACGTGTCCAACGATTGAGCAAATCATGATGGCTTTAGCAGTTGCCGAGTTCGGATCGATCCAGCGTTCTTTTGACAACACAAAATAAATGTAAGTGGTGAATTACATAATGCATATTCTCAAGTTACCAGTTGGGACAATTGGAATCCAACCATCATTTGGTGGTTGGCTGCCACCTCCTGGGAACACGACTTGTCTCAGAGACTTGTATGTGGCGACGGCACCACCAGTTGTGAAGTTAACAAAAGATGTAGTCAGACCAAAACCTGTTCATAAGAAATATATATTTAGTGCTCCTCAACCAAATATTTTTAAAAGATTTACCATAATCGTCCGTGATCAATCCGGGATCAGTGTTCATAACTGTGCTGTTGATGGAAATCACCAACTTTGGGCTAAATACAAAACGTTGTGTCAAAAATCGATAAAGTATCGCAATAATAACTAACGTAAGCAAATCTCCGTAAATTCCCAAGTTAATCGGGTTGTGCAACAATCCATTGTATCCTGAAGACATGAATATGTATTAGTCAACATAAAACAAGAATATTCAAACCCACCAGTGTTAGATAATGAAGCTGGCTGATAGTATTGACTGGCAATCAGACTTTGCACATTCTGTCCAGCGTTTTTCGCCAAACCCTAATTCGACAGTCAGCAGCGTTTAAAGGCGTCTAGATAAAAAAACAGAACCAACCTGCGAAATACCATTCATCAACAAAGAAGCACAATCGTAACTTTGGCGTGCGTATTGAGGAACTCCTCCGTTCTCAGTAAGTGGGTACCTTTTCGTTCATATCCTAAGTCAGTTCCAGTCTAGTAAAAAGAAAAAACCTCTACTATTTACTTGGTTGGGTTTGCCTTGTTGTTTGCCTTCCATTTTTGAGAGAATGAGACAACGCTTGGGTCATTCACGGGCTTCAAGTCGTCTTTAAGCCACATGAAACCTTGCAAGTCGTCAATGGCGCCTGAACCGTACAAACTGGTTTGGAGACCCAAATCTCCAACAAAGGGGCGGTTGATTCCCATCCACACAAAATCAGCTCCAGTCAATTCTGCGTCTCTGTATGTCAAGAAAGAGGATTAGTTTGGCTTGGATATTATTGCGATTATTGCTGTACCTGGCGGCGTAGTAAAAATCGGCGGTCAAGTTGGCGTCTGCGGCAATAATAAAGTAACTGAAAGTAAAAAAAAAAGGTTATGATTTTGATATTCCTTGTGAAGAAGATTTACCGTGAATTGGCAGTGTTCAACACACCCAATGGATACGAGTAGTCACTAGCCATTTGCATTTCTGGACTAATCATGAGCTTAGCCAACACAGTAATGGATGTGTTGCTACTAATAGTTGAAGAGATATCGTCTCCGTCTATAAATGCAATTTAAAATCAAAAACAGAAAATTCAACGTTTATCTCACATGCAGAGCTATATGTATCTGGTCCTACGATAATCGAAACTTTGGTAACGTTCCAGAGGGCAAGCATCGTCAGCATATGGTTTCCGTAATCGTATCCATTTTGCATTCGGATAAAGTACTGAAAGTTGGATTTGTCCGAGAGTGTCGGGTCTTTCTGTGTTGCTCCACAGAAAGGCACCTGGAAATAGGACAAAACTTCTGCCGAAAAACTATAATAAAATTCATTTTTTTTAGAGATTGTTATTTTATCGGATGAGATTTATGGCGAACCTGGTGGTAGAATCCAGGTAGTCTCCAAAGACGGCGACGGCTTAATAAAAGAGGATGTATTAGAATAAATGAATTCGATAACTTAATCTCTTTCAGCTTACTGTTATTTTGCTGAACCATCTTTGTTGCTGCAATCGCAGAATAACCACCAGAATCAACGATCTGCCAGTTGGTCGAAAAGTTTGGATCCCAGTTATTCTTTCTGATGATATTAAATTGGCCCTTTTCTGGAAGAGACGACTGCGAGTTGAAGTCCTGAACAGCCATCTGGAATAGCAAAAACAAAAAAGGGTGAATATGCCAAATGACTAAGTCATTAGTAAACGCGTCCTATTTCACCTCAGCAGCAGCGTCATTTGCCACGACGTTAAACTTGATAGTGGAGGAGTTTGTAGTGACCCCTGGTTGATCATCAAGAGCATAAGGCAGCAGGAACCCGAGGTTCAGGTTGACTGGCGCCGCGTTTACAGCCACCGACAGCGCAAAAGCAGCCAAAGCAGCGACGGATTTCATGTCGAGTTTTTGGAGGATAATTTAATGCAAGATGAAGATCTCAAGAGCCGTTGTTGTTTTTAACACAAAGAATGGGATTGTCAACTTGAAAAAAAAAGTATTTCAAAACTCTCGTTCTTTGGTTTCCATTGCTCTCCCAGTAACCCACAACGCGGCATTTATGACCGTGCTCGAGAAATTCACGCGTTTTTAGTTATATCTGGTTGATAAGAGAACCCATAGATGAATGAAGTTGCCGACTGCCCGTCCCTCCCACTCCCCTTTTATCCCATTCATTCAGATATTTATCTTGATTTTCAACACTGCGTCCTATTCGGCTTAAGTAATTTTCCGATTTCGAGGATTTCATGGAGCTTTTCGCAACCAAGTTGCCCAAAGAAACAGAGGAAGACATTATCATAGTATCTCCAGATCCCAAACCGTGAATTTTTGATGGAAATATTCCGGATCGCGATTGTGAGTTGTCCTTTTTGAGAGGATCATGAAGATCTTGGATGCTACTTCCAGACAGCGAGATTCCATTCAGCCGCTTCCAGCTGTAATGCACCATGGTTTTGAATGTTGGCCACCCATGCACGTGTATTTTGCCTTCTTCTGTGGATGACTGCCGCTTCTGCTGGAATACATCCCAGGCAGCTTTCGCGGGAGAGTCTGGATGCACAGAGGTCCTCAAAATTGGCTTCTTGAATCCTTTATAATAAGTGTCTGGATCATCACCAGCAGCTTTGAAGGACAAATCGAGACAGAAACGCGATGAAGCTTCAGGACTGTTTGCTGACATTTTACAAATTTAAAAAAAAAGGAGTATATCAAACAAAGATTTCAATAAATGCAGCAAAGCGCAAACCACAAAGCCAAACTCAACGTCGCAATTTCAGGAGCGCCTCGAAGCGATGAGGTTTTTACAAATTTGGATGCGACTGCTTTTCAGTGTAGCTGAGGAGTAACTTTTTGAAAAACAGATTCAAACACAACAAATTCTAAGGGCCATTGGTGCCTCTTTCGCGTACGGAATCGACAACAGCGAGCAGCAAAGCCGTCCAGTGACGCATTTGATTGTTTACCCAGCGGGAATAGACGCGGAAAAGTCAAAGGTGTGTTAAGCCAGTTGACGTGTTGTCGTGTTCATAAAATCTATTCAATCTATCGAAGCTTGCGAAGGAGCTGGGCATTCCAACTGTGTCGGGGACTTGGATTCTCGAGCTATACAAACTGTTTCAAGGGGATGCAAATGCCCTAACTTGTCAATGTGTTGAAATGGTATGCATTTTTTTTTTTCGTTGATGGAACACATTCAACCGTGTTGACAACAACTTTCCTCTTTAGATTTCAAACTCAAACCGATTCGACTTTGATGATATTATTAATACTGCTCCTGTCGACATACCTGTAAAACCAGTTGTCAGTCAGAGTCTGCACTTTGACACTACTCCAACAGTTTCAACCAAGGTTTTGTAGCTGTATCATTTAGTTTGCAAACTTACTTTTTTTTTCATCCTGCCATTTTTAGCGTCACGTCGCAACAGGAATCACATTGAGTGCTGCAAAAGACATCATCACGGGAATTGGTACCATAAAACACGTGGCCAAACTAATTGAAACGGAATTCCAAAGCCAATCCACCGATTTTGTGTCTGCACTGCATTTGGTCAGATGTTTGAATGCCTTACATGCTGTACTTGTCGTGAAGAACGACATTGAAAACTTGGATCCGCTCCAAACAATGTTTTCAAGCAAATTTGCTTTATTCATTGATGCAGTGTTGCAAAGACTGGATAGTGGCGACCCTCTCGAAAACGTCGTTGCATTTGTCATACCAGTTGTCAGTGCTTATCTGAAAAGCCCCTCCCAAGGGGAGTTTCTTCTTCCTGAATCGATCCCTTTGACTTGTCAAGGAATGTTTACACCGGACGAGTATCTCAAGAATTTTAACAAGGTGCTGGATGCTTGGTCTCAGCCGATTAAGCTTCCTCAACAAATGGAAATTGATCCAGCGCCACCTGCATTGCCGTTTAGTAATCCGCCGATTGAAGTCATGTCATTGGATTCTTTGACGGAACCGACCCCTACAAAACCTTTCGTGTATTCGCCTCCACAAAACAGACGCCTCCCACTTCAAGATAGCAAGCACCAAAAGCGCCCTTTGCCGTACACCCGTCCCTCAAATCAAAGTGAAACTCGTTCGTCTGGAACATCATGGCGCGACAAGTTTCCATCCCAACAAGATTCGTCAAATAGCTGGAAGAGCAGCGGAGCTTCTCAAAGAGGAAGTCAGGAACGGAAATACGGAGACGATAAGGAAAGTTATTCATCAAACTGGAGGCGTCGTGATGATGGCCGCAAGTGATTTCTGTGTTTTGTAATTTATAGAAACTGAATATAACTGTGAACTGTTGCCACCAGTACTTTCGGATACCCCGATATTTATTTATAATTTATTTTTCTTGGAAATGCTGTTATCTGATAGTCATTCTCTTTGTGGCATTCACCAACTCGTCATCCACACTGGCCTCTGGACCGCCCTTGACCATTCCTCCAATGCCTCCTCCAGTAGTTCCACTGCCTCCACCAACTCCATCAGAAACTCCACCGTCTTTCTTACTCGGTCTCTCAAACGCTTTCCAAAACTTGAGGTTTTCATCACTCGCCCCAGTCACCACAGTACTACCATCGGGACTCAAAGCCGCATGCAACACTCTCGCATCATGGCCCTCCAAATCCACAATCTTTTTACAGCTCGGGTATGCCCAAATACTCAATTGGTTGTACGGGTATCCGTGTGAGGAAACGAGTTCCTTGTATGTTTTGGACCAGAGAAGGGAAGTCACTTGCGATCCTGTGTTGATGGAGTTGAGTGGCGTTGTGGATGGAGTGGCGGTGTTCCAGAAATGAATGTGCTTGTCGTTTGTTCCGCCGCCGGTTGCGAGGAGGTTTAGTTGCCATGGGCACCACGCGACTGCCTTAAAAAAATTACTTCAGTTCAGTGAAAGAAGTCGCCTGGACTAAAAAAAAAATGATCACCTTGACAGCCGCATTGTGGATTGATTTTGTGCTTTTGGGTATACTGCTGCGGGCGTCCCAGATGTTGACAAGATTATCGTTTCCGCCTGATGCCAAAAGACCTCCGTCCGCTCTCCATTTCAATCCGCAGACTTCCTGGGTATGTCCAATGAGTTCTCCAACCTTGTGATTGGCGACGCGGACATCGTGGTGCCAAATAGTTCCGTCTTTACAGCCTGTTGTGTTGGTCTTTTTTTTTTAGTAATTTGCTGATGTGAAAGAACGAAGGATACCGCGGATGCTTACCTGAACTGACAATATGCCGATCCCAAGCCAAAACGCCCACTCTCGATGTATGGCCCTCGCATAGTTCGAATTTTTGTTTGGGATTCTAGGTCCCAGATTTGGGTATCACCATTTCCAATCCAACGGCCAAGTGCCCACCGTCAGATGTCCATTGACTTTTTTTTTAAAATTAAGTGAAAGAATCGAAGAGAGAATAAAAAAAATAATAACTCACACTGAACAAACAGTGGCTTGCGGCCCAACAGCGCCATCCTCTGAATCATCATTGGAAGCTTTACAAAACTCCACAACATTCCCAGAATCACCATTCCAAACATAGACTGTTCCTTCCAATGCCACCGCCAAATTATTGTCACAACTCCAATCCAAGAGATTCAAATAATAATCATCTGCGATTCCAGGCGCGTCAAGAACGCGTTCTGGGTGTGTTTGGATACGTCTTCTATGACATGCGCCAGTATTGTTCTTTTTGATGAGAGATGGTTTAGACCAAGAGCTGGTGCTGAGAAGAGGGTTATATGCGTTGGACGGCAGAGGGGCTGGGGGCTGGAAACTAAGGATCCTGGACGTCAGATTTACTCCACACGCCCGCGCCAGGTCTTCCTGCAAAATAGAAATTTAAAACAAAAAAAACCTTGAGCGATGCATGCCAAATTTTCATACTTGATACGCAAGTTGAGACGCGTCGAGAGGCGGTGGCTGCTTTTTGGGAATGATGCCTTCTTTGTCAGATTTGTCGTCCAGGAGAGAGCATGGATTCATGGCCAGATGAAAGTGCGAAGACGACATGTCGGTAGTGTGTCTATTTGGGATATATCTGTCATACTGTCGGTTGTGCTTTAGCAGCGACAGGTTGTTGTTGGAGAGTAATTTCACCTGCTTCATGACCTTCAGGCGCGGAGTGGCCGAGCCCGCCAGCGGCCTCTCCTTTTCCTTTTCCTTCGCGGCATTATTCGCCGCAAACAGTTTGCTCTTTTTAGGCGACGCAACGCAAAGCGGCGACACTTCAAAGTCAAACTTCTGCTTTTTTGGCGTCAAATTGTTGACGAGTTTCGCGACTTGCGGCGAAAGAACGCGCGGCGGCGCGGCGGCCGCAGCGAGGCGCGCGTGGCTGTGGTGGCGCTTGGGCGTCGACATTTTTTATTTGTTTTTTTTCTTGTTTTTGTTTTATTCCTGTATTAGAGAGAAGGGCTTGTGAGCACCAGCCTCGTTGATTAAAAAATAAGACAAGGAAGCCATGGCGTCGCTCAACATGCAGTGCGCTTCGTACTTTGCGGATCCAGCCACCAGCAACACGACCTGCGCGCAAGCCAGCGCCCGGACGTGGTCTGTCCTCTGCGCCAATCCAGTCTCCACTTGCCCGGCGCTTACATTGAATGCCACTTGCAAGGAATCGGCGCAAGACGGAACATACACTTCCTCGACCTGCTTGCCCATTCCGCTGAACGCTGCCGGTGCTCTGTGGCTCCCTCCGGCACTTGCCAACACTGTGAACTACTCATCTGCAGCCATCACCACTTACACTTCTTCCTCGTGTCAAGGCCAGCCAGCGACTGGTGGCGTGTTTGCTCTCGACATGTGCAATCCAAGCCCATTCAATGACGGGACATGGGGTTATGTCTATGCTGATTACAACAACAACCTCTTCTTTGATCAATATGACGATGCCAATTGCGATACCTACTACGACTCCAAGATGGCCACTCCGCTGAGCAAGCCAGGATCTACGTGTTTGAACAAGGCGTCCGCGTCCTTATTGAAGAACAACGGTTTCAAAACAACCATCTACTACACTGATGATTGCACCCAGATTTCCCGAATCGTCCAAGAACGTGCCTTAGGACCATGCCAACAACAGCGAACTTGTACTCAATCTACTGCATCGAGAGTGTTTAGTAAAATTGTTAGCTGTGATTCTGAAGCATCGCAGTACAATTTTGAAGATCAAGTCAAGGCCTCACTTGGATCGAAGCCGTATGCGCTAATGGTGGGATATGGTGATAAAAATTGCCAAACTACAGCACCAACCAACAAAGGAGCTGTGTTGCTGGACGTGTGTTACGTTGCTACGGCTGGTCAGGGTTCGAAAATTTGGACACAGGCGGCGAATGGATCTCTGATTTACTCTTATTATACCAACCTTGGTTGTACGGGGTCTTTGAAAATTCGTGAAAGCTTTTCTACTGGTTGTAGTGGCTACTCAACACTCTTCTTGTTTAATACCAAGTTACCACTTTCTGGTTCTCCTACACCAAAATCTTCGAATGGTTCTGTTTCAAACATTCTCGCGGCTCTTGGTGCTTCTGTTTTCGCTGTCTTATCTATGCTTTAAACTTCCAAAATTCTCCAAATATAGTGTGTTCAAACCAAGACTAAACTTGCCAAGGAAGTGATTGTTCAATAAAAAGACTCAAAAACTTCTACTATGCGTGGTCCAAAACCTTTTTTCTGGTTTGTCCCTTCTGAAACCAGTCCGATTGGCGGCGAATAAGCCCAATTTTCATCTTTTAATCAACAGATCACAATATAAAATCAGGCAGACTTCTGCTTGAAAGTCCGAAGAAAAACTACTCCGAAAATGACGTCCATTAATATGCAATGCACTTCGTACTTCCCATACGCTCCCGCTAGTGGTTCCGACTGTTCGGCGGCATCTGCCTACGCTACAGCCATTCTCTGTAACAATCCAGTTACCACTTGTCTCTCGCAAACATCAACTACCTGCAAGGCCAGCGCACAGGATAGCACCTACACAAACTCTGACTGTTCCCCGATTCCTTTGGCAGCGTCTAGTGGTATCATTGCTCCACCTTCTCTGACAATCAGTTTGGACGATACCTTCTCCTTTGCGTTGGTATCAACTTTCGCTTCTGAAACTTGTCAAGGACAGCCAGCTTCCGGCGGAGTTTTCGCTTTGCAACAGTGTAACCCAAGCCCATTCAACGATGGAACCTGGGGAGTCATATACTCTGACTTTGCCAAAAACCTTTACTACGACGGTTACGCTGATACAACTTGTATCAAGGCCATGCCATCCAAAACGGGGATCCCACTGACTAAATCAGGATCCACTTGCGTCAACAAGCTGTCTGCATCCCTGTTCCGTGATCGCGGATACAAGACATCTTTTTACTACAGTGACAACTGCTCCACCGTCAATCGCATCGTCCAAACCGCCATCGTTGGATCATGCACGCAACAAACCACATGCAGCCAATCCCAGCCGTCCATGGTATTCCACAAAACAGTGAGCTGCCAAAACAGTGCTTCCGAGTACAACCTAGAAAACGAAGCCAAAACTGTTTTCGGATCCAAACCTTTGCAATCGTTGACTCGTATGGTGATAAGGATTGTCAAACTGCTGCACCTGTTTGGAAGGGCGCCGTTCTGTTGGATGAGTGTTACGCGTCTGCTGCTGAAGGTTCTACTATTTACGCTCAAGCGGCAAATGGGTCATTGGTTTATTCCCATTACGCGAATCTTGGATGTTCCGGGGAATTGAAGGACTCGTACAAGCTATTCAAGTACTGGCGCTTGTAATGACTATGGTAAAGCATGTTATTTTTAATGCCAAGACCTGCCGTTTCTACTACAAAGTCTTCTGGTGGCTTCACGATGAGTTTCCATTTGATTGCTTCTTTGCTCCTTTCTTTTGTTATTGGTGGTATGTTCTGAGGATGGTTGATTGATTTGAATTTTTTTTCCTGGCATTCCTGTGTCTATGAATAAACTGGGCTTTGCCTTACGAGCTTTACGATACTTTCGACTCAGAAGTGGATATTGGCTTTTGCGCATAGTGGTGGTTGTTGTGCCGGACACCAAAAAAAAAAAAACAACGAAGAAACCCTACTCTTTTTATTGATTTTACTTAAAATAGTGTCCTTGATGAACTATTCGTCAAGTTTGTATTTTTGGAAGGGATGGTTTTAAGAGTCGATGAAAGGTTCAAAAATATGGCGCCACCTGCTTTCACATTACTTAAAATCTATTTTAAGCCAAATCCAAATTGAGTTTCAAGATGTCTTCACTCAATATGCAATGCGCCAATTACTTCAGCTATGATCCAGCTATCGACAATGACTGTGCGAGTGCAAGTGCTTTCTCCACCGCCATTCTCTGCAGCCCTGTATCCTCTTGTGACTCATCAGTATCGCAAGCAACTTGCAAGCCGACAGCGCAAGATGGGATCTTCACATCCACCGTCTGCAGCTTCGATGTCATCGAATGGAACTCTTCCCGCAAGCTTAGTTGCCAAGTTTCCTGATATGTTCCCGATGGCTTCAGTGGACACATATGGGTCTGACACTTGCCAGGGCCGACCGCTAGCTCAAGGATTATATTCTCTCGGTCCAATGCAGTCCAAGTCCTTACAATGACGGAACCTGGGGACTTGTCAACGCTGATTTGGCCAACAACCTTTACTACGACGCTTACTCTGACGCAAACTGCAACAATTACACCGACACCAAGGTTTTGAGTAAGCCAGGATCCAATTGCGTGAACAAAGCGTCTGCCACTGTCATCAAATCCACGGGGGCAAAGACAGTGTTATACTATAGCGACGCTTGTTCCACAGGTCTCTCGTATTATTCAAAATGCCGCCTTTGGTTCATGTAGCGAACAAACTACTTGTTCCCAATCACGCCCTTCGATGGTATCCCGCAAGACTGTCAGCTGCCAGGCCAGCAACCCACTACAATACAATATTGAAGATGTGGCTAAAACTACATTTGGATCCAAGCCGTACGCTGTCATCAACGGATACTCTGACAAGACGTGTCAAACCGCCGCACCCACCTATAGATCGGCGGTTGTTTTGGACTTGTGCTATGCATCGTTATCCAATGGTTCCGCTATATACACACAAGCTGTGAATGGCTCTCTGGTTTATTCCCGTTACAAGCGACTGCTGCTTGCGCTGGTGTTTTGCAAGACCGCCAAAGCTACTCTGGTTCTTGTGATGCCTATGCAAAAATCTCCTTGGTCAATGGCAAGGCTCCTCTGACGACCGGTGCTGTTGCGTCCACTACAAAAACTTCCAATGCAATTTTTACAACTTTGGCGTTTGCGAGTGGGATTTTGTTTGTTGCCGTTGTTGGGTTGATGTGAAAGGGCGGGGATTTTGATTGCTCCACTTTTTTTTTTGATTCGAAAAGTTTCTCTTATTTTTGGGGATGGCGAGGACAATAAAGAATGAATACATTAAATAGATTACCACAAAGTCTTCTGGTGGCTTCATGGTGAGTTTTGATGTGATTTTTGTTTGGTGCTTTGCTATTGGTTCAAACGTTGAAGGATTAAATTGATGCATAGTGGTTAATTTGTTTGTTTATGAAATTTGAATAAACGGATTCAATTCAAAAATGGAAGGGGTTGCAACAACCAAACAAGCGACCACAAGAAATTGTGGTGTTCTGGGCTGTGTGGGTGGCGACAACCGGAGATTAATTTTTTCAATTTGAGACTGCAGCATTTTATACCAATTTAAGCGTGTCAGACCCGATTTTGTTGAAGAAACCGAGTATAGAGGCCGTGCTTCGATTCAAAATAGAGGGGGCTTAAACGGGTGCGGTTGGCAACCTAGAAACCCACTGGGTGGCAACATTTGGAGATTCCATGTGCAATCACGAGCGTGGAATTTTTTCTATCTTTAGAGGATGTCCACAACCAATATGCAAGTGCAATGTGCTTCTTACTTCTCCTATGATTCAGCTGTCGACAATGACTGTGCTAGTGCAAGTGCCTTTGCCACTGCCATTCTGTGCAAGCCTGTGGCTTCATGCACTTCGGTCGCTCAAGAGACCTGCAAGGCAACGGCACAAACAGGAACCTTTACATCCAGTTTCTGCACCTCGATTGCGTTGGATGCCAGCAGTGCTCTTTCGCTTCCAGCAAGTACTGTGACCAACTTTGCGGGTCTGTTCTCGGCTGCTTCCGTTGCCGCATATGGTTCTGACACTTGCCAAGGCCAGCCAACCGCTGGCGGCTTGTTTGCTCTCGGCCAGTGCAGTCCCAGTCCCTACAATGATGGAACCTGGGGCATTGTCAACGCTGATTTGGCCAATAATCTTTACTATGATGGATACTCTGACTCCAATTGCGATACCTATGTCGACACCAAAGTTTTGAGTAAGCCAGGATCCACCTGTGTGAACAAGGTTTCTGCGACGGTTCTCAAATCTGGGGGTGCACGGACAGTGTTTTTCTACAGCGACACCTGTACCACAGTCTCTCGCATGATTCAAAGTACTCTCTATGGAGCCTGCAGCACACAAACTTCGTGTTCCCAATCCCGCCCTTCGATGGTATCCCGCAAGACTGTCAGTTGCCAGGCCAGCAATCCGCTTGAATACAACATTGAAGATGTGGCTAAAACTACATTTGGATCCAAGCCGTACGCTCTCATTAATGGATACTCTGATAAGGCGTGTCAAACCGCCGCACCTACCTATAGGTCGGCGGTTGTTTTGGACTCATGCTATGCTTCTACTTCGAATGGTTCCACTATTTACACACAAGCTGCAAATGGCTCTCTGGTTTATTCCCATTACAGTGATCTTAAATGCGCTGGTGTTTTGCAAGACCGTCAAAGTTACTCGGGTGCTTGTGATGCCTATGCAAAAATTTCTTTGGTCAATGTCAAGAACCCTCTCGCGACTGGTGCTGTTGCGTCCACTACAAAAACTTCCAATGGAATTTCTTCGACTTTTGCGTTTGCAAGTGGGATTTTGCTTGTTGCCGGTATTTGGTTGATGTAAAAAAGGAGAAAAAAGGTTGTTTGGCGGGATTTTGTTTTTTACCACTTTTTTGTTTCAAACGTATCTCGTATGTGGAGATAATGAAGAATGAATACATTGATAGATTATTAAATTTCTTAAAAAAACATCTTCATAAGCACAAGGCATGCAAGCCATAAAGCAGCGTACTTAAACAGAGCCGTGAAACAGTGTTCTTTCCCATATCTTGGTGGCAAGGTTCTCCCCACTAAACCGAATGAATCGGATGGAAGCAAAATATCCATTCGATGCACCTTTTCCATAGAGCTTTGGGCTAAATTGCTAGCTCTAACCCACTCTTTCACAAGCCGATCCAGCATGACCAGTGGCAATGCACCACTTCCCAAAACAACTTCATGGAATTGCATCAAATTAAACTGATCCCCCAGCTCACGCGTTGCAAAGGCGCGTAATTCCTTAATCTTGAGCTCCCCAATCTTGTAGTTCAGTGCTTGCCCTGGAATGGCAGTGTATCGCCTCACCTCTGTCACAACCTCGTCCCTTGTCATGGCGATTCTCTCCATCATATACTCCACACTCTCGTCAATTGTCCAACCTTTCGAGTGAAGCCCCGAATCTACTACCAGTCGACAAGCTCTCCACATTTCCATCTCCAGTCTTCCAAAGTATTCAAATGGATCCGTGTATATGCCCAATTCTTCACCCAAGAACTCGGAATAAAGACCCCAACCCTCGGTGTATGCTCCACTCATTACGATTCGGCGGATAAGGTGCTGGGATTTGTTTTCGGAAACAAGGGAGATGGAGTGGTGGTGTCCTGGGTTTCCTTCGTGGAGGCAGAGGGCCTTGAGTTGGTGCGATGGTTTCTCCTTTTGTAAACGCATGTTGATTTGGAAGGCTCCGCCCCTGTAAATAGAGGTTCCGAGTTTTAGACATTACTGAAAAGGTGGCGACGGGCAGAGTTTTTAAAATTTAAAAACTCACTCAGTAGACGATGGATTATTGTATGAGCCCAAAGGAGATGTTTCTTCCAGGTTTTTAGGGACGGGCTTCACTTGGCAGCTGGCGTGAAAGAGGTTTTAGCAATTCCCCCCACAAACCAAGAAAATCACTCAACTTGAATTTAGGAAAATGATCAAACATCGAAACCATTCGCGCCTTGGAATTAGATATGATTTCTTCACATGTAGGAATGATTTTATCCTCATCCATGTACAAGTGCGGATATTTGGAGCGATCCAACAGGTTACTTTGAAACTCCTTCAAAGATCCAATGAAACCACATGCCTTCTTTGCATTTTCAAGTAAAGCCGTAATTCTGGAGACTTCAGCAAGTCCAAGACTGTGAATCTCTTTGGCTGAATAGGCGATGCCGGTGTTGATTTGAATACAACGCTCGTAAGCGCCAGGGATATCCGAGATTCCATCCGCCTTTCTTGCAAAGTGAATGTATTCTGTCTGCAAAAACCGAGTAACTGATTGGAGCGCTGGGAACACTTGATCAACGAGCACTGGAACCAAGAAATCCTCGTCTTGAACCAGGCGCTTGCAGGTTTGAGCGCGATTAAGACCAGATTCTCTTGCAGCCGTGATCGGAATTTTGCCGTGCCCATACAATGTTTTGCACACATTGATAATGAGCTCCACACCGATTTTGTTGAGTGTCGCGTTTCTCTTGATACCGCGTCGATAGTTGTCAATCATATGCTTGCATTGGGCCGGAATCAGAGAGAGCTTCTTGCGGTAGTTTTGCAAATCAGCGACAGATTCCAATGGAGAAAACTCGAAATGTGCTTCAAGTCCAACAAGTTCCCCCTCGAAGTGGCTAAAAAATTGTGATAATGGTTAGGAAGAATTGACTGAGTGGCGTTAACATACTTGTTTGAAAGTTCGAGACGATAGCCGGATTCACCAGGAACTCCTTCCGTTACTAATGTCTGGTCAATGGCGTCCAATAGAAAAGCAACATCGTCCTAGGTCACCAAAACAAGTCAAACAACAGCTCACAACACACACATAAACACGTGCAAACGCTTCCAACCCCAATACCTGTTGTTTACTAGTGAAGCCGTTCATCGCTGTTTCCTTCAATTTGATCACTCTGTCCCGGAGTTGTCTCACATTGCCCACAAACTTGCCACGAAACTCCAACGAACAATCAAAGATTTGATCTTCGAATGCGCGGATCCCAAACGGAAAGCAGAGCGACGGATTTGCTTCAAACAAGAGCTGAACGTATTCATCACTGAGGTTTGCGATTTCGGTGTCCATCTTTTTTTTTTCGGTGTCTCCGTTTGCTCCATTCCGTATTCGATCCGCATCAATCAAATTTGAAAATGGAATTTAAATCACAGTTTTTATTATTTCCTTTTCAAGTATTAAACACGCTTGTCCTTAAAATTATTACCTCCACAACCAAAAAGATAAATAATCTAGATAAATAATCCCTACAGGCCCACTAAAACAGACAACACGCCAGCACTATTTCTGGAACTCGCAGAGGTCGCCGTTGAACCAAACCTTGTAGATGAAATCGCGACAACCGTGGGACTAGCGGTTGACGACGCAAAAAGTTGTGCTGGTACCGGAACCAGCTTCACTTGTCGTTCCAGTAGTACTGGAAATCAAGATGCTGCTGCTAGAAACCAACAAAGATTCTTGAACGGGTGACTGAATAATCGTAGTGGCTTGAGGAATAACAGCATCTGAGCATCAGATGTTACAACAACGGTTCCACTCAAAAAAACAAATTCTCAACATACTACTGTAAAGTAAACTCTCAGTAATGGTAAACCTCAACATATCTATCACAAGTTGTTCTCTACAAAAAGTAAACCGAAGCTGCAAGCGCAAAAATCACAGCATACCCAACACGCCCCATCGCACCACTCTTTGAAGTTGTGGAGACAACAGTAGCAACTTGAGTCTGGGCCGCAGTAGTAGCAGCCGCGGTGGTAGTAGTAGTAGTAATAACCGGCCCAGCCAAACTAGTAACCCCACCTCCCGCAACATCCAAGAACGTGAACCCAGTATTGGTATTAAACCCCATGGTCGCCGCACACCCCGCGGTATCATTCTTGACATTACATGGATCATTCAACTGCAACCCGCCCTGACAAGTCCGCATACAGAAAATCCCATCCCCCGCCTGCTCCACATAGTTTTCAAATCCTGGGTTTAACTCCGTGTTTACATTCGAGTATGGTTCTTTTCCACAGTTTCTGTAAGGCACGGAGTCGTATTGTCCACTGTTTTCGCCTTGGCAGTTGATTCCAAGGACATCGCAGTTCATGTATCCCGTGATTTGCATGTAGTGGTTTCCCGGGACAGTGAAGTTTCGGGTTATGTGGGCGGTTGTGATGGCGCCAGCGGGCATGGGGAGGGAACCGGGGAGTTGTTGGCCGACGCAGTAACTGCGGACGTAGCCTTCGGCTTGGACGACGGTTGGTTTGAGTCCTTTGCTGTAGTATAGTTGTTTCTAGAAAAAAACAAAATGATTGATTGGTTATCCTTTTTAGCTAGCTAGCTAAAAGCTAGTACCCCTTTTTCTCTGTACGGCGACATTTGGTGGCACAGCAACTCACTAATAGTACACAATAGATATGCCATCCAATATTCCACATTTATTGGATGCAAGTAAAAATAATAAATAAAGCATGCAAAAAAAAAAAGGTTCACCAATCATCGGCCTTTCCAACCATTTCCTTCTTTCCAAAGACAACTTGGTCGTCACCTCCATTTCCACGTTCAAAGAGAGCAACAAACACAGGATTAAGAGAAACTTCCCCTGTCTTTTCGAATTTCACCGTGGCTGACACTAAGACCTTGTCACCAGGAGCCAAAGACGCAACCTTGTTGTGTTGAAGATTCTTTAAGTCAAAAGTCTTTGTTTGGCAGTCGTAGATAGGAATGTAAGGAATTCCTTCCCTTGAAAGCTGGTAAGATCTGTTGGCGGGAGCCGGCTTTGGTTTACTGGGAGTTCCGTACACTCTGGTTGGAGTGAAAGGAGTGGCGGAAGGTAGCCCTAAAAGCATATGTTTACTATGAATGTAACATGAGAAAGAAAGGGGAAAAATAAGAAGCATACAATATGTTCTGGTGAAACGAATCCAAGGAGTTCCAGAGTCAGTGAAACCAAAGTCAAAGGACTTTGGGATAATCAAAGGCCCCATACCGCCATTCAAGCCTCTCCCACGACACTTTTGAAGGAAAGAGAGGAGACCATTGGTAGATTCAGAATCCAGGAGAGAACGGCAGTAAATGCTTGCAACGAGGAAGCTAGCATTTGGAACAGGTGCATGAAAAACACCATCACTGTGATTCAGGACCTCGCAGGGGAACAGGAATGCAGCTGGCAAAGGCTGACTGCCTACTACTTGCACAGACAGATGGTATCCAGCTAAGATTAATGAGTATACAATATGCAAGAATTATTGGAAGGAGTGTGATATTAGAAACGTTGGAAGCAACGGTTAATGATGTTGCCGCGACTAACACATTGTAAGTGCCACAACTCATGTTTTACATATGCCGAAACCCTTAAAAAGGAAACAGGGAGCCATCGTCAAGCAACAGCAAATCCTGTGTATCACCAGTCGAAGCAAGGTAGTTACTGATCTGACTAGTTTTTAATGGTATTCAAAGAGTGGAAAACAGTGCGTCACCTGAAGAAGCGACCACCGAAGACGTTGGCCCGCCAACAGTAATGGACTCACCAGCAGTGCAACGTACTCCCGCAGCAACCGCTGATGTGGACGGCTTGCAGAAGGAAGAACAAGCTATAGCCATCAGTATGGCAATGCGGAAGAAGAACAAGCTAGAAATCGACCGACAGGAAGTTAGTCAAAATCCAAATCGCTCAGCATCAGCCTTAGTCGATGCCATGATGAAGCAACGTGCGGTGGTCCACATTGACAAAAGGGAGGGAATGGCTGCTGCGTTCAAGACTGTATTGTTAAGTGTGTACACCAGCGCCGTTGACTTTGGCACGGAACTGTCTTTAGTTGCAGCAGCGCAGGGTCAGTCCTGCTTCTATATATCACAAGCTATGAACAGGTATACCTGAATTCATTTAAAAATTTTTTTTCTTCCTTTCAACCTCCATCCAATAATATTTATTTATTGGATCGGTAAAACCTCCATCCAATAATATTTATTTATTGGATCAGATAAAAGCTCCATCCAATAAGTCTGTTTTATTGGATTATTTATTCTTTCTTAAATAGATTGCTTGTCGAAACAGCAAAAACGGACGTTCAGTGGGAGGAGTACTTGGTGAAACAATATGATGAAGCATTCCCTCCTCCCAAACTGCTGGAGGACACTCCAGGAAAGCCAGCAAAGAAAAAGCAACGGAAGGAAACAGTGGGCTCCCGTAAATCAGTGTCTGGCCCTGGCCCAAAGCAAGTGGTGAAGAATACGATCCAGTTGGTGAAGAAAATAGAGGCGATACTCAAATTATCAGCGTTCAATGACATTGCTGAAGCTTGGGAGTCTATTAAATTGGAACCTAGTGTTGGCCTCAAGTACAATGCAATCTTGACGCGGTGCACAAGGTGAGAGTGTGTAATACTTGTTATCTGTTCACAGATATGTATTTAATAAGAAACTATATAATTTCTTTAGACAATTCAATGATATTTGTGCTGGATTATACGTTGGGAGATGTGATGGCAATCAAGGGCGCACTAGCAAACACGGAACATTTGGAATATCACTTCTCCTGGAGACCTGTAAATGGCTTACCTTTTACATTGCAGACAATGTAAAGAAACCCTCTGCCATTGGTACTTTGGATCAACTTGCAACCTTTTTGCGTGGTGTCCGAAAAGCCACACGCGGACATGCACTCTCTCCGCTGCTTACCCCACAAGAAGTCCAAAAGCTGAATTCGCAACTTCAACATGATGCCGCCGAAGATGATGAAGTTCTTGAAGACGACTCAGACGAAGGAGAGGAAGCTTCTGATGCAAAGACTGGTAGTAAAAGAAAAGGCCATGCGAAGGAGAATGTGGACAGGAAACGAGTGCACAAAACAAAGGAAGGCGATTACATTGTCCCGGACGAAGTGATTCGACTCTTTGCAGAGCAACTGAACGGTAATCAATTGAATGTCAAGATTGTCAAGAAAGATGGAATTTTTGTGTTCGATTTGACTGGGGAAGACTAGCGCGTTTGTAGATAACTTTCTTTTTTATTCTTTTTTATTCTTTTTTATTCTTTTTTATCCTTCTTTTATTGAGACAAGCATTAAACAGTCTGTTGCAGAAGAATGACAAAGTTGTGAATGTTTTGGGGAAATTTTTTTTCAATTTAAGGAACATCGGAATTTAAATCTATTTAAGGAACATCGGAATTTAAATCTATTTAAAGAAATACTGGAGAAAGGTGAATTTTCTTCATTTTTTTTCTTTCATCCACCAACCCTATCCAATATTCAGGCTCTATTGGAAGACAACGCCATGCCACCTAAACCACTGTTTCCGTCTTCATCAGCTCCACGGAATGTACAAGCCTTTCCGAAAGCAACATCAAGGGATTTCTATGGTTCCCCACTTGCTTCAATACCCCCAGATGCAACAGTACCTCCTCGGCAGCCTCTGCCGCCATGGACACCAATACAACGGATACCTAGTTCATCGAGGAAAGCACTCAGCAAAAGAAATGTGCGCGCAAAGAAATCCGCAGCAGAGCTGGATGAGATCCGCAAGAAGGAAGTAATTAGGATGCGGGCATTACGAGCTGCACGCAGTTCTGAAGAAGCAGCCGCCACCCGGGTACAGGATGCTGCGCAACACAGGTTCCTTTACAATGCAAGGCTCATGGAAGAGCGCCTGAAGCATGTCTACAGCGAAGAAGAACTGGCTGACATGGATGCTTCGTTGGCATTTGGCTTGAAGTCGTCTCAGGAAGAGATCTACACCAAATGCGCGGATCAACTGTCATTAAATGCAATGACAAAACATTGCTGTGTTGTTTGCGACTGCAATTACGCAAAATCGGAGCTTGTGTATCGGTCAGCTGCGGCCGAGAATATGGTGAGTAAACAGACGATTGGTTTTGCCAAACGTATTAATCTGGGCTTCAGAACTTCCGTCGAGTCCTACATGTTGATAAATCAATCAGAGACGCGCTTGATCCACTTCTTGTGTCGCAGTACGACGTTTCTGGATTTGATGTCAAATTAGCAAATCTGTTCCTCAGCCCAAACGGCTTCTACTATAAGAGCAATGAGCTGCACCACCCAGTCCGTGTTGCCGCCTCTGAGTTGCAGTTTGAGCAACGTCCAGGGCAGTTTGTGTCTATCCCCAGAGAAAAGCTTCTAGTGGTAATCTGCCCTGACTGCTTTGAAGGTACACGCCGACGTTCTGCAGATTCTTCAGATTCAGAAGGGGAAGAAGCAACGTTTCAACGCATGCCGGTTGAGGCAATTGCGAATGGGAATTGGATTGGCAGGCTCCCATCAAGCTTTGGTGATATATCTAGGACAACGGAGAACGTTGTTTCTTTGATGCAGCCCTGCTTGTTTCTCTCAACCATGTTTGGATCCACATCCGATAACGGCCGAAAAACCATCAAATCACACCACTATGTTCTCAAAAACAGTGAACCTGTCCTTCGACAGGTGCCAGCTGACATTGGTGCTACTTTTCGTTTCTCTTTTGTTGGTGCGTGGACCCCTCCTGAAATTGCCGAGACAAGGGCAAGATACAAGCCACAAGATTGCATGCATGAGTTGCTGGAGTTCTTGGAAACACATCACAAGGGGTACATATCAAACAAAGAGTATATTCGCGAAAGAAGTTCTTGTTCGGAGGAGCCTCTTACCGATGGTAACTGCATCCAATAATATTTAATTATTGGATGAATTTTTGATCCAATAATTTTTACTTATTGGAAAAAATACTTCTAGTTTTTGTGGATCGATCTCTTTCTGGGGATGCACCTGTCAATGAAAGGCTTTGTCGACTAATGCAGCATTCTGCATACAACACTGGAACAGCTGAAGTGGCTGCGGAGGAGTCTACGGTGCACTATGTGTTTTCTCCAGTATCCGATGAAGTCACAGTGTCAGCTCCTCCTTCTAATTCGCAGTCATCAACAACATCGCATGACTATGCGGTGTTCAACTCAACCAACTTATCCAAGGCCAAAAATCTGGCCAACATCGGTCTATACTTTCCGTCACTACTTGCATTTGGTGAAGGAGGGCCTACCGCAGAACGTCAGGTTCATATGTCAGTAAAGCGATGGGTCAAACGTTGTTTCAAACTCCATGGTGGTCAATTTGCGCGACACTGGGGCTTCACCGCTATTGCGTATGACTACATTGCAATGGACCAGTCTTTTTCTCAGCAGTACTTGTCCATGCGAGTCAGAAAATCTGCCATTTCTGATGGGTCATGGACAAAGGAAGATATCCAGAAGTGCTACAGCCATTCTCGCGAAGTGGAGTCGTGTCTCAAACGTGGCGTTAACCTTCCACCGGCACCTCCTGAGGTTAAAAGACTCCTGGATTTAAAGAAAAGAGTGCTGCCTGGCCTGCGGGCATTTGTCGGGTCAGACGAATCTCGACAGAGTGGCTTACACACTGCGTTTGGACTACAAAAACGTCTCGGCAGCCCCCACATGTTTGCTACTATATCTCCTGCAACATCACGAAGTTGGGCTATTGCTATCAATTGTGATCTTGTCAATGGAGAACACTGCGAACTGAAGTTTACTGTTGGAGATGAATGGACCGCTTTGGTACTGCCTAATAATAATGCTCGAGCGGCCGCTGCAGGAGATAATGCGTATGAATGTGCTGATTATGCCCGTAGGATTCTAAAAGTCTTCCTTGCTGATTTTATTGGGTGGGATGAAAAATTCCAAGCCCCTGTCAGGGGAGGGGGGATGCTCGGGGTTCCTCGTTATGTGACCACCTCGGCCGAAACTCAGAAACTGGGGGATATTCATTTCCACATGATCATTTCCATGCATGGTCTGCCTAGCACCTCTGACGAGTTTCGACGGCATCTACAGAATCCTGTTTTTGCGGAAAGGTACGATCCAATAATCTGTTATTATTGGATGATTATTGTGGACTAAAGTTGACTGCATTTCAGATTTCTTCAATTTCGAGATATTGTTCTCAGTACTTCTCCTCCATTATCGTGCAATGAGAATTCTTGTCCAGTTCCAACATGCGACGGAGTTCTTGAAGCTGTTCATATTCCCGGGGAGGCTTATCAGCGTCTTCGAATTGGCAAGACTGTTTGCACTACATCCATCTGCGGAAAGTGTCGGAAGGAATACTGCCATAAAGACGTCATGAGAGACCGCATTCGACACTTTGCTGAATCAAAAGGCATTGATATCTCACCAACTGCAGTGGATGAGTTCCGATGTGCTCCACCTTCCAAAAATTTTCACATGTCAGACAAAGAGATTTGTTTGTTTGCCATGACCCTGCTGGATTTTCAGTTTCACCATGCCACTCATACAAAGTCTTGCTTCAAATGCACATCCCGAACTCCAAATGCTATTATCTGCCGGTTCTTGATTCCAAAACTGGCGAACTTACTGGCAACCTCCATTGATCCAGATACATGTGTCATTACACCATTTCGAGCTATTGGGCTGGAGTATTATAACCTATGTGAGCTGAATTGGACGCGATTATCCAATGACAACATGGACCTCCAGTTTCTGATTAACTCGGCTACTCGGAAATCCACAGCTTACACCATTAAGTACACTTTCAAAAAACAGTCTTTGGAATCTTCAGCAATCATGCGCATTGGCCTCTATTCCAAAACCATGGATTCCATTTTATCTCGCCCAGACGACGGTGATATCACCAAAGAAGAAAGAAGCCTTCGGGTCATTAATAAGTTCCTGTACACCCTTTCAAAACCAGTTGAAATATGTACAACACTGGCAGCGTATTTGGTTCTCACCGATGGTCATCTTTTTGAATCATCTCACACTTTTGTGTATGCCAATTTAGCATTGATTGCTGCAAGGTATCCTGATGAAGAATCAAATGACCACAATCTTGAATCGTTTGTGGACATCAGTATGTCTGTCATGCGGCTTAACAATGAGGAAGAACTTTGTCCAATGCAAATGTACTGGAATCGATGCAGTAACTCTCCTAATTTGGCAGAGGAAATGGTGGACCTTCCTTACATTGACTGCGTGGAGCGGTACCATGTTGTTGGCAACGGAGAACAGAAGCACTGGGTTCGAAACAAGCATTTTGTTCGAAAGGTCTTAATTGTTAACGGACGACAGCTGCCAAACTTGGCTAAGGATCTAAATGCTGATGACATTGAGTTTTACTACAAGGCTCTGCTATGTCTCTTCAAACCTCACATCTCGAATTCATCATTGAAGTACATTTCAGGTACAAATCCTCATCCAAAATTTTGTGCTTATTGGATAGCTGATTTTCTCTCTTTTTGTATTGCCAGGTCAAACTTATAAGGAAGCTTACCTTGAGTTCTTGGATATTGGGCCGTCGGCGTCAGTTTTGGCTGCAAAACTGCATGAAAAGTTCAACTGCAACTACTACGAAAGCAACGAAAAGGATTTCGTTGCATCGGACGAGACTGATGAAGAGAAGATTCTCCGTGAGCATCCTTTTGCTGATCCTGATGGTCAGACAGCTCCTTTTGCAAACGCAGAGGCAGAACCGGAAATTGAAGATGATCCAAACGCTTTGTACGACTTTGAAAAAGAGCTGGCTGACTCGATTGCTCGTTCGATGGCAGCTGATGGGGACATTGTAAACCCTCTTCTACATGATGCGATCTCTCTTTCGATCCAAAACACTCCTTCCTGCCCACCAGCCTCCAATCTTCCTACTTTTACAAGCCTTGAGAATTATTTGAAAAAGTTACAAGAACCTTCTACAGCTGCAGATGACTTTAATGGCAGTACTCGCTACTACACAAACATACCTGAGCATGAGCGGGTGGTCAAAATGCAACAGCTCTTTGGCCCAATCCCTTGGACTGATCCATCACCTTTAGGTGTTCCAGACACATCTACTCTTCTGCCATTTGCTAAGATTGCGGACATTTCCTTGGCTTTTCGGCTTGACTTTTGGCAGCATTACACTTTTGAAACATACGCTCGTCACCTGCTATATCGATATTTGGAGGACGCGTCTGAGCCTGTGGCTGAGTTTGCAGCATCGTTTTTTTTGAAGCCGCAACTTGTTGGGTACCTTGGCGGCGAGGCTGGAACTGGAAAGTCCGCCGTTATTGCAGCACTTTTGACCTTTTCTAAGCTATGGGGACGGAGGAACACTGTGGAAACCATGTCTTTTATGGGGTTGGCTGGGTTAATGATTGATGGCGATACAATTCACTCACACCGAGGCTTGGGTCTTAATTTAAACGACCGCAAGGGATTGGATCACACACTAAAGCACCGCATTGTCTGTGTGTATTTAAGCATCATTGACGAGGTTTCAATGACTAAAATTGATGTGATGGGCGCAGCAGACCAGAGGACTCGAGAAGCTGTTGGTAACAGCCTTGTATGGGGTGGGAAGCATCTCTTGCTGTGTGGGGATTGGCTCCAGCTACCTCCAGTAGGAGGAAGGCCACTCTTTGACACTGGATCAGCGGATGCCATTGATAACCAGTTTGTGGAGAGTGGGAGACGCCTCTGGGAGAGTTTGAACTGGGTTGCTTTCCTCACAAAGGTATTACTTCTTCCAATATTTACTTTTTATTGGATGATATTCCCTTCCAATAACATCAACTTATTGGATCAGGTTTGGCGTCAGAAAGATGATCCTCCTTTTCTTTCGTTTTTGTCACGGTTGCGATGGGGGGCTTTGACTGAGGCTGACTTGACTTTGATCAATTCCCAAACCGTGGCATCTGTTACAAACCAACCGGCCCCACCTCTACCACCAACCTCTGATTTTTTTGCTCCTGTTGCCACTGCCACAAATATTGAACGTTGCTCTGTGATACGAAAAATCATAATGGATACTTGTCGTGAGAAGCAGTTAGTCTGTTACAGGATTATTGCTGCGCCTGCAAACGACAAGAACAGGGCTGCCATTGCTCGTATCTCTTACTTGAATGATGATTCAACCGACAAGATCCCTTTGCTTTTGGATTTCTACTTGGGCATGCCACTTATGATTACAAAACGAATCCCTGTTCTGAATCATCTCAAAATCTTTGCAAATGGTACTCTGTGCTTTGTCTTGGGATTCGCGACTCAGACTATGGAGCACTATATTACTACTGTTGTTGATGGGGTTGTGGTTAAGCAATTTACAAAAACACCCGCTTGGCTCTGGGTAAAAGTGAGGAACTGTACACGGATTTTGGTACCTGGTTGTCCCGCTGGGGTTGTTGCTATTCCACCTCTCACTCTTGCTGTTTCGATTAAAATGCCAAACTCTGCCAAACTATGGTCACCAAGGCTGACTCAATTTCCTGTCATATCCGCTTTGGCTTGCACTCCGGAAAAATTGCAAGGAGTTACCCTTGAACACTGGATCACTATTTCAAAACTGGATCGTATCCACTTCAAACCGCAAACTCTTTATGTTGCCTTTTCTAGAGTGCGCAAGCTTAGTTCTATCCGTCTAATCTCCAGATTGACCCTGGAATATTCTCGCAAATTTAGACCGCCAAGACAGGCAGTAGCGGAAATGATGCGTTTAATTCAACTGGTCTGCATTCCTGCATATGCAAGCCAGTCAGTCCGACTCAATTTTGATGACTGGAAGGCACTTCAACTTACCCTTGCAGCATCATTTTCTTAGATTATTATGATACATTATACCCCTGCATCTTTGTTTTAATAAAATAATTTGTCATCTGTCAAATTGGGTAGCTAAAAAGGTCCTAGCGACGGTACGGCGCACCTCAGTTTGTTTGGGGGGAGCCTGCCTATTTTGGAAAGTAGTATGTTGTGTGTCAAAATACCAGAGTTGGATCGTCGGGGTTTGGCAAGTTAATGCAAAAGTTCTAAGAAGCAGAAAATGAAAAGATGTTAATAATACGTCGCTTATAGATCAAAGTGGTCTTTAATGCAACAGTAGCCAGCCACTTCGATTGATAACAACGCCGCATAATTTCCAGTCAAACAACCACCTCTTCCCAAAACACACGACTCACCGATACGTCCTTGATATACACTTGCTGTCCAGCAACAGGATACGGACCTGGTGGAGCCTTGGGGTCAACAGCGTTCTCGCCACGATCCCAGTTGTCGCCTGAACAGACAGTATCGTTGGGTGCAGCAGTAGCAAGGGATGCTGCAAGCAGCAATGTGATCATGAGGTTTCGGATCATTTTTTTTTCTCGTGTGTGTGTGTAAACGTCAGGGGGGTTCGATCGGAGGAAGAATGGGAAGAGGTTGGTTTTTGTTTTTTCTTGTCTTGCTTTTTTTGTTTAAATGCAATCAAATGTCACGTGATCAATCAATTTGCAGCGCGTTGTTTTTTTTTAGTTGTCCCCGGCGGCGGAATAAACAATACCGAACTCTGGCGGCAATCAATAATATGCAATAGGCGCGAGGAGTTTAATGAAAAAAAATTTATTTGGGCCTTTTCACTTTTTTTTATTGGATAACCCAGATTTATTTTTTGTTCATCTCAAACGAGCGGCTGAAGCTGTTTCGATTGCGGGCTGTGGCGGAGTCGTGGATGATCCGGTACTTTGGGTTTCAAGTGAGGACGATTCTGTACTAATATATGGCTGTGTTGGAGACGCGATTTCGATAGATGGAGACTGTATGTTGCTTGTACTCGTTTCGGAATTTGTACTGGTAGTGGTCGTGTTATCTGTACTGGTAATAATTTCCTGCGACGGACGCTCTGAAGTGAATGTTGATTGTGTAGGTTGCTCTTGAGTCTGAAGTGACGCTTCGACGGCGGAGGTTGGAAGTGGTGGATTACTTTGACTGATGACACTGGTTTCTGTGGAGGTTGAGATGATTGGCGCTGAAGCTGACATGACCGTTTCGGAGAAATTATTCGTAACTGATTGAGAGAATGCACTGGCCGTTGCAGCCGTAAACGCGTCCGCTGCTGCTAAAGAAGAAGAAAGCACTGAATCTGCACTCGCACTTGTAATTGTTGAAGATGAAATGACTGCAGCACCTCCACCAAAAGGACTCTGTTGAACCACTGCCGCCACAGGAGGAACATAATCAAACTGAAAGTAAAGCCCCGCAACGTCTGCATTCGCCGATGGCAAACACGATCCAAAAGTATAAGAACCAGGCACGAATCCCTCAACATTCTGTAAACAGCTTGAGACTGTGACTTGTCCAGTGGATAAACCCGCCTTCACATTAGATCCGAGATGGGAACTGTCCATACAAACTCCCGTGGCTGCGGCGACAAATAAATATGGCATATTTGAACACGTGCTTTCGCGTAGGTATTCTTTGAGTACGACGTATGAAGAGTATGTGGATTTTGAAAATAGTGATTTGGCGGTGGAGAGAAAGTCTTCGGCAGTGGATGCGGTCAGCGGGTTGCAGTCGACAGTTTGGTATCCTCCAGCTGACATTGGCTCACAGTCCTTGGGCGTGCAAACAAATTCAGTCGCGCCTGGCTGTATAGCGTATTCGTAGAGACTGGTGACTGAGCATGTCGCGTCTTTGAAATACTGGATCGTTAGTGTTTGTGACATTTTTTTGTTTTTGTTTTATTTTAACGAGCGAGCTGTCAAATTCAATGTGATGCACCAGCACATATGACACAAACCAAACAAATAACAAAAAAGATGAAAGGCAGAGTTATATTAGACTTGAAGACGAGAAGTGTATTCGTTGATTGGTTGATTCAAGCATACATTCCATCTTGCTGACAAATGGGTTAACTTCTGGATATACACTTCTTTGCTTACCTCATTCGAAATGCAACATCCTTGACGAGGCTTGTACCGATACAATTTTGTACAGAATCGAAAATTTTCCCTGTTCACTTCAATGACAAATCATTGTCTGAAAAAAGCCACCTATAAAAAAACACTTGATTTCCAATCAACATATTTTACAAAAAAAAACAAAACCAAATCAGAACAATGAGCCAACTCAAGAAGACAACCAAGACAACGATCATCACTACAAAGTCAGGCGATGGACAAGTGTTGAGTTCAAGCAAGGCGACTACAACAACGGTGGAACCAATCAACGCCGAGACTGCCGAGACAAGTCAAACAAGCAGCAATGCACCAAAGTGTCCCTTCCTCTCTGGCGAGTTGCAGCACACTGTGGCCAAGAGTGCAGCCACGACCAATGCCGACTGGTGGCCCAACCAGCTCAATGTGTCTATCCTCAACAAGCAGGCGTCTCTTGCAGACCCTCTTGATGAAGGCTTTGACTACGCAAAGGAGTTCCAGAGCCTGGACATGGTACGCACCCGTTGGTTGATCGCTTGATCGCAGTCCTTTGAACCCTAACAAACAACCAAACAAACAAACACGACACAGAACGCGCTCGTCGCCGACCTCACCGCGCTGATGACGACGAGCCAGGCGTGGTGGCCCGCCGACTACGGCCACTACGGCCCGCTGTTTGTGCGTCTCGCCTGGCACGCCGCCGGGACGTACCGCACAACCGACGGCCGCGGCGGCGCGGGCGCAGGTGCGCAGCGCTTTGCGCCGCTGAACTCGTGGCCGGACAACGGCAACCTGGACAAGGTTTGTTTTGTGATTGTGTTTGTGATTGTATTTGTTTTGTTTTGATCGTGTTTGTTTGGATCGGTGACTCATCCCTCTCCTTCCACCCTTACAGGCACGCAGACTGCTGTACCCCATCAAGAAGAAGTACGGACAAAAGATTTCCTGGGCCGATCTGATGGTGCTCGCAGGCACAGTCGCCATCGACGCCATGGGCCTCAAGACGTTCGGCTTCGGTGGTGGCCGCAAAGACACGTGGGAGCCAGAAGAAGTCAACTGGGGCCAGGAAAAAAAGTGGCTCGACGACACGCGCTACAGTGGAGACAGACAACTCGCGAACCCTCTTGCCGCTGTGCAGATGGGTCTCATCTACGTGAACCCCGAAGGACCCAACGGGAACCCTGACCCCATTGCATCTGCAAGAGATATTCGCGAAACTTTTGCTCGTATGGCGATGAACGATGAAGAAACTGTTGCCTTGATTGCCGGTGGTCACACCTTTGGAAAGGGTCATGGTGCCGCCGACCCAAGCAAGTATGTGGGACCTGAACCCGAAGGTGCAAGTGTTGAAGAGCAAGGCCTTGGATGGAAGAACTCGTTTGGTTCCGGAAATGGAGAGAACACAATCACTTCAGGATTGGAAGGCGCTTGGACCACCAACCCTACCCGCTGGGACAACAACTACTTTGAAAACCTCTTTGGTTACGAATGGGAACTCACAACCAGCCCAGCCGGTGCCAAGCAATGGACTCCAAAAGACGGCGCAGGTGCCAACTCTGTCCCCGATGCACACAACCCCGCCAAGAAATGGGCTCCCGTCATGTTCACCACAGATCTCGCCTTGAGATTTGATCCAAGCTACAACGCAATCTCAAAAGACTTTTTGGCAAATCCAGACAAGTTCGCGGACGCCTTCTCAAGAGCTTGGTTCAAGTTGACGCACAGAGACATGGGACCCGTTGCCCGATACTTGGGTCCTTTGGTCCCCACCGAGCCTTTAGTTTGGCAAGACCCTGTTCCAGCATCAACCAACTCCATTATTGATGCTGACGATATCGCAGCCTTGAAAGTCAAGATCTTGGATTCCGGCTTGACCGTCTCCCAACTCGTCTCTACTGCTTGGGCCTCTGCGTCCACCTTCCGTAAGACCGACAAGCGCGGTGGAGCCAATGGAGCGCGTATCCGCCTCGCTCCACAGAACGAATGGGCCGTCAACGAACCCGAACAATTACACGCAGTCTTGGCCAAGCTCGAAGCAATCCAATCAGACTTCAACACGACCCAAGAATGCCACGGAAAACGCGTCTCCATCGCCGACTTGATTGTCCTCGGTGGATCCGCCGCGATCGAAGTCGCTGCCAAGAACGCTGGCGTTGACAATGTCCAAGTTCCATTCACTGCCGGTCGTGGAGATGCTACTGCGCAAGACACGGATGCTGACTCCTTCAAGGTTCTTGAACCCACTACAGATGGATTCAGAAACTACTCTGGTGCCAAGAAGGACCATTTGGCGGAATCCTTGATTAGCAGGGCAGAACTCTTGTCGCTTACTGCCCCTGAAATGACGGTTTTGGTTGGTGGGTTGCGCGTCCTGGGAGTCAACCACTCGGAAGCTCGTCAGCATGGAGTATTCACTACCAGACCTGGAACCCTGTCAACCGACTTCTTCGTCAACTTGTTGGACGGCTCAACAAAGTGGAAGAAATCTGAGGCTTCTGCGGGAGTATTGGAAGGACGGGATTCTGTTACTGGAGACTTGAGATGGACAGCTACCGTCGTGGACTTGGTGTTTGGTTCCAACTCTCAGTTGAGAGCGATTGCTGAAGTCTATGCTTGGGATGGCTCTGAGGCCAAGTTTATTCGTGATTTTGTGGCGGCTTGGAGCAAGGTTATGAATTTGGATCGTTTCTAAAAATGCTGCGGTCTTTTCTTTATGCTTCCGTTTTCGTGGTCATTGTTTTAAAATATTATTAATCTTTGTTTCTGAACATAAGTTGACGTTTCTTTTGTGAGATTTATCGTATAATCATAGTCTTCTTATTCCTGTTATTCGAATGGCAAGTTGCCAACTACTCAATAATTGGCAAAAGTTGTCAAAGTAACGAAAGCTTTTATATTGAACGAAATAATCCCATCACTACTGCTATCAAATCACCCGTGTCTCATCTACAAACCTAACACCCTCCCTCTCCAACTTCTCCAACATGGGCTCATATATATCCTTATACACTGGCGCAATTACACCTGTATGTCTCAAGCTTCCTTCCAAAATCATTTCAGTCGCCATCGCAGCAGGCAATCCTACCGTTTTCGCCATGGCGCTGTACCCCTGTGGATCTCCATAGGCAATCAAGGTGCTTGTCATTTCGTTTTGTGCTCCATCGGCCCATTCCACGCCAAAGACGTGGTGCATGACGACGAGATCGCGTTCTCCTTCAGAGTAGACAAGTTTCTTTTGGAGAAGGGCACAGAAGGTGTCGAGAATCGAAGAAGTGGGGTGCGCTTCATGAGATGATGAAAACATGCCCAACCTTTGGGTTACCAAAAATAAAAATAAAAAAATGGTGATTAGACTATAGCCAGACAGATTTCTTATTCTTTACCAATTGAGGGAAGCCATTACGCGATCTAATCTTCCGGAGGCATCGGCAGGATGGGGTTTGAGTTTTTTTGAAACTGCAGAACGCCATTCAGCACTCGTTGTTGTTGTGGGAGTTGTCTTTAGCCCCAGTAAAGAGGCAGTCAATTGCGCCCAAGATACTCCCCGTTGGATATCAGATCTTATTGCAGTGTCCAATAGTCCCAGCTCGATAAAAGCGCCCATCATCTCCGTGTACCCCTGTTTTTTGTTGAGTTCAGCAAAGATGAACCAAAAAATCACAAATTTCCTCTTTACCTTGTATCGAAGCGTTCCTCTAAACATATTCTTCAACCCATCTCCATTACCTAATCCATAAGTATCTAAATAACCCAATGAATCACGATTGGGAATGCCTTCCAAAACAAACCCAGGGTAAATCGGAACATCCACCCCACTTCTCATCAACAACTCCCCAGGAATCGTTTGAACCTTCCCATCGCGTTTGAAAATGGCGCTATTTAAACCCGCCAGTAAAACTCCACGTGGACTCCAGCTGAACTTGTATCCCAATGGATTATTGCTTGCCTCAGGTGCGGGCAGACCTCCACACCAGGAAACGAAGCTGTTGATTTTACCGCCCTTTTCTTGAACTTCGTGAAATGCTTTCATGGCTGTGAGGTGGTCGATTCCTGGGTCTAAGCCAATCTCGTTGATGAATGTGAGGCCGGCGGCTTTGGCGCGGGCGTCAAAGGCTTTCATTGCGGGTGAAAGGTAGCTCGCGGTGACGAGGTGTTTCTTTTCGTTTATGCAGTGTTCGGCAACGGTGGGATGTAAGGTGGCGGGAACGAAACTGACAACCACATCATGTGCTTTGATGAGCTTTGCAAGTGATTGGGAGTCGGACACATCGAGGTGGGCTGGGGGTGCTTGAAGTCGACCTGCGCTGAGCGATTTCGCTTCAGCTGAACTGTTGCTTGCGATCGTTACAGACGTGTGTGAATTTCTGAGAAGGTAATCCACCAATGGGGCTGACACGTATCCGGATCCAAGAAGCAAGACTCTTCCGTTTTGAGACACAGTTGCGCCTTTTCTGAGGAATAAGTTAATGAGATTGGTTTCAAGGTACTTTTAAAAAACGGCGGAAATACCCGTATTCTTCAACAAGCTTCAAAAGGTTCTCATGTCGCTTGACAAGAGATCCGTCCGCAGCTGTTATGGTAGCACCTTTGAGTACAGGATGGTCAAAGTTTCCTTGAACCAGCTGCTTGACCTGGTTGTAAAGTGAATCCCCGAAATATTGACTGGCTTCCAAAGGCATCTCCGTCGGCAAGTTGTCGATGGACATCACTGACACACCTTTACTCACGATTCTAGTTTTCCAAAAAATGGTTTAACACATCACGGAACAGCATGCTATCATCCAAAAACTTACCCATCATGGTTCTTGCCGGTGAATGGGTCATAAGTAAAGAAAGGAGCATCAATGGTTGTGGAATGACTCATAAATTCGAATGATCCCCCAATATCACAAGAAATATCTGCGAGCTGCAAAAGCCTGAGCCGGTCTTCCAGCGCCAACTTCTTGATTTGTTCTTTGGTCAACAGCCGAGGAAACTTTTGATCCCAAAAGATACCATTCGTAACCATGGTCGCGTAAGGGGCGACCTTTTCATGAAATACAGATTCATACAATTCAGGATGCGCGAGGTATTCCTGTCGACTGAAAGCACCACCATCCTTCTTGACAATGTAATCCTCCATCTGAACCTTACATCCATACACCTTCTTATTATCATAATTCTTGTTTTCAATCAACGCCTTCAAGTCCTCCGGCTTTACCCATTCATGAGGAAGGCACTTGAACACATGCAAGGCCCCCTTTGTGACATTTCCATTTCCAGTGAATACAAACACCATGGGACCGAATTCACGTGGAAGCCCATCGTCCATAATCACTTGACCGGTTCGAACGAGATCAAGCCGCGCATCCGCGAGACAGCGGTACATGTAGCTCAAGCCACATGCGAGAAACGGGCTGCCGTATCCCATTGAAAGCAGTTTATGACCGAGACCGTTGAGACCGTCCATGAATCCGGCGTATCCAGCGAATCGACTGAATTGGACGAGTCGCTTCCCTTGGTCATCTTTCATGAGTTCGTAGTCAATGAGTCTAATTTTCTAAAAACACGTCAATGTACATTCGACATTTGCACATACTGCCAAAAAAAAAGTGCGTACTTTATCTATTATCGATTTGAGCATGGGCATGTTATATTTCTGGCCCTTGTACGTATGCGAGAAGAATAGGTACGTCTTGTTTGGAATCAGGTCCTTGATGGGTACCTCCTTGACGCCAATAATCACGTCTGCTTGAGAAATATCTTCTTGAACGACAGCGCCAACCTAGATGGGCGGAAAAGTTAGTGGCTCATCTGTGGTCAATCCCACCATAAATAAAAAAGTACTGCACCTCCTCGTACTTGTCATCGGGAACGACGCGCTTCATCGATGGTTGGATAAACACTTTTGCGCCCAAGTCATCAATAAGTCTTTCAACGTGGTCTGGCAGTAACGGGACTCTTCTCTCCCAGTGGTTCTTGTCTTCTCTTCTGATGCCCAAAGTCAAAGGCCTCTTCACGCTGGATGCCAAGCCCCGCGTTTGAATAAAGCAGATGCTTCGAGCAAAGCAGGTTGATGTGGCTAGTTTCATTCGATTTGTGCGTCTTTCTGGGGTTTCGTTTTCTGAGTGGCTGTTTGAACCCTTGGTGGCTTTTTTTTTTTTCGTTCCGAAGAGATCCGAAGAGGTAAAAAAAAAAGGAACTGCTGCAGTTTGAGAGTTGCAGCTTCCCGAAGATGAGATGACAGGAATCGTTAACAAATTTATCTTTAATTGGAAGTGGATGTTTAAGTTGGCAGCGATTCTATACGCAACACAAGAAAAAAAACAATAGGAACACCAAAAACAAAACAAGGGGCTGTAGGCGAAACTCTTCAATTTCTCAAAGATAAACTCATCATTCAGCGATATTGCGTACACTCCAGTTAAAAATTCTGTGGCCAATTTACAATAGGATCTCGGGCGCCGTGACGTTGATAGGTGGTTTGAACTACAGTTTGAATTACGTCACCACATGTTTACACATGTTTAGGCTAGCACACAAGGAAAGCGTATTAAAGGGGGTTGAGTAAATCTGTGGAAGCATGAACCTGGATGTCATTGGGAAGTGAGCTCAATGGTAACGCCTGGAAAGTGCAGCGGTGTGTGGATCGGCATGTGTGCGTTAATTCCACAGCAACGGTGGTGTTCGTTTTTGCCGTCATTGGGGTATTTATACCTAAAGCGTACCCTCAAAAATGGTTGATGGGACCTGTGAATTTTGGTGGCATCTTCGTTGAGTGGTTCCGAGGTTCGGAAATTGCAATTTAATGTAAAACTGTGTGCACAATTTACATCTCCAAGTGGCGTGGTTCAAGACAGAATTGTGAACACTGATGAAATTTTTCAAGAGGCTTGCATGTCACTTTGCGACTTTTTTCCGGCAAGAAATGAGTTGAATAAACATTTTTTTGGTTCTTCTTTGTGGCTGCAAGCGTAGAGAGCTTCACCTGGAGAGTCCAGACAGGAGTCCAGAGAGAGTCGAACAAAATTCAGTTTGGAGCCTTCAGTCACATGACCTGAGCCACTGAGAGATTTTTGAAAAATTTACAATAAAAATCCCATCGCCACTCATTTGAAAATCCTATAAAGAAGGCTGCTGGTAAGCCCACAAAGAAACAAAAAAACACTTACTATGAAGCTCTCTGGGATTCTATCCTCTCTCCTATTGGCAGTCACTGCCAACACTCAGCCAGTTCGCCGTGGTGCTCCTGACAATGCACCAGGCACTATTGACTGCGCTTACATGGTCCACTTCCCACAAGACATGGATGCTCCTGCAGCCGTTGATGCACACTTTAAAAAGCTGAAGGTTGCTTACTCTGTTCGCACAAGCATCAAGACAAAGCTTGCCAACTTTGTGTCATTCCAAATCGAAGGAGCTTGTGGTAAGACAGACAGACTTGGATTCATGGCGCTTTTTTCTCTCTCTTTTCTTTATTCGTGTGTGATATTCGTCAGTTGTTTAACTTTTTTTTTTTAAACTTTCATTCAACCAGATGCCGATGCCCATGTTGCAACCTTGCAAAAAGCGACCGAGTTTTCTGCCGTTACCATCAGAGAAAGAGTTAACCCTGTTAAAGTGTCTCGAAGCGAAGTGCAGAAGCATCCAGAGCAGATTCACTCCATTACTGGTATCTAACACATTTTACATAGGGCGGCGGGACTTAGCGGGAATTAATCTAATCTGAATTCATAAATTTTTGTTTTGCCACCAAGGTGTTGCTGACGCCAGAAAGCAATTGAAGCTGACCGGAAAGGGCGTGAACGTAGCTGTCATCGACGGCGGGGTGTACTACCTCCACCCAGCTCTGGGAGGCGGATTCGGGCCTAAATTCAAAGTTCAAAAGGGTTACGACTTTGTTGGTCCAGATTATGGACCCAAGAATGGGTTCAAGCCTTCGCCTGACGCCGATCCTCTCGATGAATGCTCAGGCCATTCGCATGGAACCCATGTTGCTGGTATCATTGCAGCGGATGCCAGTAATATCACTGTTGCTGGCTGGGTTCCTGAGATTCCATTCACGGGCGTTGCTCCTGAGGCAAATATTTTTGCATACCGAGTCTTGTACGTGCCCTTTTATATTTCAAAATAATAACAAAATGTATCTTCTTAACCTGATTTTTTTTTTAAGTGGTTGCGACGGCTCTGGAAACGATGACGTTATCACTGCTGCAATTTACAAGGCGGCAGAGGATGGAGCGCATATTTTGAATCTGTCACTCGGTGGCGGGCCATCTTATACCGGTAATCCGTTTACAACCGCTACCGACATTGTGTCAAAGGCTGGTCATCACGTGATTTGGGCAAGTGGAAACGACGGTAGTGCTGGGGCATTTACCACGTCAACGGCCAATGTCCCCGCTGGTGGTATCTCTGTGGCATCTTTTGGTATGGGGGGATCGAAAGCGTTTTTTTTTTTGATGAACCCTTCTGATGTTTCTCTTTGCCGTACATTAGATAATGTGGCTGCACCGTCAACTTACATCACAGTCGATGACATTAAATTCGGATACAGTCTTGGAGGCAATAATGGAAATTTCATTGAAGGTCAAGTTCTGGATATTGTTGTCAATGGTTTGTTTTCAAAAAAAAAAAAAAAAAAAAAGCACTTGGCCTTAATACATTTTTTTTTGACAGATTTGGAAGCTGATGCCAAGGACGTTCAAAATGATGGTACTCTTCCCGGAATCAACGAACAAGCAAAAGGCAAAGCACTGCTGATTCGTTGGGGAGATTTGTCCTTTGGAGGATCTATAAGACGTTGCGATCGCGCTGTCCGTTCCGGAGCGATTGCCTGCATTATTTACAACAATGGTAATAATCCAAATGGAATTGCGGGATCCAAGGAAATTCCAAGCATGTTCACCTCAAACGCTGCCGGAAAAGCCATCATTGCCGCAGTGAAAGCCGGAAAAGCTCCCAGAGTCGTGGTTTCTTTCAAAAAGTTCTTGGCTCCTATTCCTTCTGCGGGTACTCTTTCTTCCTTCTCCGCTCCGGGATTGGACAATGATTTATGGATCAAGCCAGATATTGGAGGGATTGGAGGACAAGTCTTGTCAACTTTCAATCCCCAGCCAGATGGTGATAACTACGGTGTCCTGGATGGAACTTCTATGGCTTGCCCGTACGTTTCTGGTGTCTCTGCCCTCTTGTTGCAAGCCCGCGGAAAATTGAGCTACCAACAATTGAAGGGGTATCTTCAAAATAATGCTGCTCCTGCGCCCATCTTTGGTACAAACATGACCCACTCTCCAGCGTATCAAGGAGCTGGTTTGGTGAACGCGTTTTATGCCGCCAGCGCCAAGACTCTCGTCGTTCCATCCGCCATCTCGCTCAACGACACTGTAAACCATCTCAAGACTGCAACTGTAACCATTACCAATAATTACAAGTTCGAAATGACATATCACCTTAGTAACAAGGGCGCCGCCACAGTCAACCCTCTTCTGGCTGACGATGACTTTACCCAGAACCAAGCCGCAACCACATTTACCGACAAAACGCCAGCCAGTCTTAAATTTGATGGACAAGATGGATGGGGTAGTGAGGCTTGGGACTATAAGATGGTCCGCATTCCAGCCGGAAAGTCAGCCACTGTTACCTTCAAGATTACACCACCCAAATCTGCGGCCGGTCTTTACCCCTTGTATGGCGGGTACATGAGAATTGTCAACGACTATGATGAGCATGTCATCAATGTTCCTTATGCAGGTGTTGTTGGTTCTTGGAAAGACCGTGCGATTTGGTCGCGCAAGTCGCCTTCAGCTGGTATCTCTACTGGTTTGTTTGATTTGAAGGATGAACCGATTTCAGCAAATGCAGTCGTGAATGGAACCGATGGGGGACTCAATGTTTACTCTATTCCCACAACTACAAGTCGAGTTGGAGTTATTGAGGCTGTTTTCTTGGACAAGAATGATGCCATGCAAAAGGCAGGATTCCCTGACTCGAAAGCCGTGATTGGGTTGTACAATCCAAGTGGAGAAGCTCTTGGACCCGCAGTTAGTATTCCATTACAACGTCAATCTTTCAGGGCAGTACAATCCATCCAAGGAATTGCTCCTTCCAGATGGAATGGAACTGCATTCATTGACAGGGACACTCAAAAGGTGCTTCCAGCTGGAAGATATCAAATTTTGTTCCGCGCTTTGAAGCACTTTGGAAACCGGTCAATTGCTGCTGATTGGGATGTTGTGACGTCGCCCGCTTTCAGCCTTGTCTTTTAAATCTCTATAGTTGGTTTTAATCTATCAGTCTCTTTAAAAAATAAACGTGATCAAGTTACAACTTATTGGATAGAATGATTTTACTTTTATTATCTTCAACAAAAAAACAAAAAGCGCAAAGCAAATGACGACCCGCCCTCTGCCGCCGCGGCGCACCACGACCGCCACGTACGCCGAGAGCGACAGCGACGACTTTCCGGCGGCAGCGCCGGCGCGGGGCGACAGCCGCCGCAGCTCGAAGCGCGCAAAGAAAAACGACGAAACGTACGTCGACTTCGAACAAGACGACTCCGAAGACGCCTTCGAAGAAGTCGACTATTGCGCAATCGAAGACGTCGGCGACGCAGCGCCGAAACACGTCTACGCGAATGCAAACTGCGACGCGCGCGACGCGTTTCTGTGGACGCACCGCGGCGTCTTCGAGGCGCTGCTGCCGCGCGACGGCCACGTGACTCACTTTACGCATCTGGCCGCAAAGTACGGCGCGGGCGGCGATGTCGAGAGTGTGTCTTTTCTTTCTTTCTTTGTCTTTCGATGTCTTTCCTTTAACACGATCCAAACACAGTCGTGCCAAAGGTTCCCATCGAAACGCCAAAAATGATCACTGCCACCCTCAAACCATACCAACAAAAGGGGCTCGAATTCCTGGCCTGGCTCGTCAACAATGGCATGAATGGAATCCTGGGTGATGAAATGGGGCTGGGAAAAACACTGCAAACTCTTTCCATGCTTAGTTATATGAAGGAAAGTGGTCGTGGTGGGCCGTATCTCGTTGTTTGTCCTCTTTCTGTCTTGTCTAGTTGGGAAGCTGAACTTAAACGTTGGACTCCTACAATGAAGTTTATTCGATTTCATGGTCCAATGAATGAGAGAGCTAGTATCAAAAAGAGGTGTACTAGGGAAAAATTTGATGTCTATTTGACTACCTATGAACAGCTTGTTGCGGAAGTTGGTTGGTTTAGAGTTAGTAGAGGTTGGAGGTGTGTTGTTTTGGATGAAGGTGTGTGATCTTACTGCCGAAGGCAGTGTTTCTTTTTTTTGCACCTCACTGCCGAAGGCAGTGTTTTTTTTTTTTTTTTTTTTTTTTCTTTTTGCACCGCCGTAGGCGGTGACTTCACTGCCGAAGGCAGTGTTTGTTTGTTTTTTTTTTTTTTTTTTTTTTTTCTTTTTGCACCGCCGTAGGCGGTTATTTCACTGCCGAAGGCAGTAATTGTTTTTTTTCCACCGCCGTAGGCGGTGACTTCACTGCCGAAGGCAGTATTTCTTCTTCTGCCACCGCCGCAGGCGGTGATCCCACTGCCGAAGGCAGTGTTTCTTTTTGAATCTTTTTCTCCTTCATACCGCCGTAGGCGGTGTTTCTTTTTGATTCTTTTTCTTCTTCATACTTTTCATCAATCAACATACTAACTCCACCACAAGGCCACAAAATCAAGAACGACAAGGCAAACATGTCGGGGGCAGTATACAGTATCCCATCGCAATACCGATTCATACTCACTGGTACCCCACTTCAAAACAATCTACAAGAATGTAAGCACAGACTCTTTTTCTGTCGTTGTCACACAAATTAAATGTCTCAATCAAATCAAATCACAAGTATGGGCACTTCTCCATTACCTGTATCCACAAGTCTTTACCAGTCAAACTGCAAAGTACTTTGGCGACAGTTTCAACCTTCAAAAGGGGACTTACAATACGGACGGAATCGAAAGTTCACGCAAACTCCTCGATTTAATCATGTTGCGTCGGTTAAAGTCTCATGTGGATCTCAGTATCCCACCCAAAGAAGAATTAATTAGTATGTCTCATTTATTGTTGTTTTCATGAAAGGTTATTAACCTCCGCGTGTATCAGTTTATCTCCCATTGACGCCCATGCAACGATTCTGGTACAAGCGACTGTTGACGAGAATTGACAATGGAACACTCGGTACTATTCACCCAATTCCTAGTTTTGATTTCAGGACTAAATCCTATGATTAGACCAAATATTCACCGCTCCTTTGCATAACGCCGATAATGACACATCTTCCAACATCAACACACCTCCTGAACTCCCCAACGCTTCAAGCAGCGATTCCTTATTTGATCCAAATGGATCCACAGAAACACTGAATTCGAATGGCAACAGCGGTTTTGAAACCACAAACGAAATACTTCAATATGCTCAGCAGAATCAAAAGGGAGACTGGGCCAAACTGATGAATCTTTTACTTCAGCTGCGAAAAGTCTGCAACCATCCATACATTTTGCCCAACTCAGAACCTGAACCTGTGAGCCTTTTTTTTCCGCTCACACAATTTGGCTTTTTGATTTCTTGATATAACCTTTTGACCAACCTGAATTTACAGTACATTAATGGCGAACACCTTGTTCTCGCATCCTCCAAACTAATATTCTTGGACAAATTCTTGCCAAAACTGTTTGCCGAGGGACATCGCGTCTTGATTTTCTCTCAATTTACACGAATGTTGGATATCTTGGAAGATTTCATGAGGTTGAGAGAGATTGCGTACGCGCGGTTGGACGGCCGGACGTCTCGACCAAGGAGAAATTTGGATATTCGGTTGTTTCAAAGGCAGGATAGCCGTGAGTATAGCTGATTTTTTTTTCTGTTTGGTTTTTTTTTTTGTAATCTAAATTCCTTTAATTCGATAGCGTATAATGTGTTTTTAATCAGTACGAAAGCGGGTGGTTTGGGAATTAATTTGACTACTGCGGACACTGTGATTATGATTGATAGTGATTGGAACCCGCAGAGTTGAGTTGATGTTTTTTTTTATTGGCTGGCTATACACAGCACTGACTTTAAAAATTCCAGACGACTTGCAAGCCATGGCTCGTTCACATCGTATCGGCCAAACCAAAAACGTGAAAGTTTACCGAACCATCTGCAGGGACACTGTCGAAGAACAAATGCTGACACGACTCCAAAAAAAGCTGTTTTTGAGTTTAAAAGTGACTGCAGGCGGCCGCCAAAACGAAGACGACGCCATGCCCACTCTCTCCAAAGACGACCTCCTCACAATCTTCCGATACGGCACCAAAACAATCGCCAACGACGGTGAAGACGACCCCGACGCGTTCCTCAACAAGACGGCGGAAGAAATCCTGCAAGCCTCGCAGGACCACGCCAAGCAGTTACTTGAACTTGTCAGCGACAATGTCGAAGCGCCCACTGAATTCGAATTGAAAGGCTTTGAAACCGTAAAGAGTCGATTCTTTGAAGGAAAAGAACACATTGTGGCCAGGAAGTTTAGTAAAAACAACTCTGATATCGCGAATGAGTGGAACCAGATGGAGAAGCGGGTACGCGTGCAGAGGACAGTGCAGGTTGGTGAGAATATGGTGTTGAAGGAGTTGGAAGGGTGTGAGCAGTGGGAGGCGGCGCCGTTGATGACTTCGGCGGAGACAAAGAGGTTGAAGCCGAGAGGAGGAGGAGGACAGGATGTTCCGGCGGTTGTTCCTGCGAAGCGGGTGAAGAAGAAGTTTGATCATCAAGAGGTGAGTGTATCTTTTCTACTTTTTTTCTTAACTTGCGAAATTTTGACGGATGTGTGCTTTTTTTTCTTTTTTGTATAGATTTGCATTGTGTGCGATGAGCCGGGGCATATCGTTTTGTGTTCTGGATGTCCACGAGTTGTTCATCCAAAATGTGTTGGAACGGTGAGTTGTTTTTTTAACCAAGGAATGAAATACTTATTTTTATTCTTTTACAGACCATGAAAGCAATGGAAAGCGTAGTCCTCTACTTTTGCCCACAACACGAATGCTGCATCTGCGCGCGCAAAACCCAAAACGCAGGAGGACTCCTTTTCCGTTGTGGAACCTGTGCCAACGCATACTGCGAAGACTGTTTACCTGTCGATGAAGATTTGGTTGAGATTGGAGAAAGTTTGCCCGTGTTTGAGGCGCTTGATTATGGAGCGATTAATCAGGCGTATTATATAAAGTGTCCGTCGTGTTGTAAGTATGAGGCGGCTGTGAAGGCTGAGTTGGCTGAACGGGATGCAGCAGCTGGTGTGGCTGTTGGGGTGGTTGGAGAGCCTTTGCAGGAGGGGAACCAGCGGCAGGAAGATGTTGAGATGGCGTCGGCTGAAGATGTGGCGGTTGAGCAGCCTAGCCAAACAGTTGCGGAGGTAAACAAGCTGGATGTTGATGAGGCTTCTGGAAATGGTGTTGAAAAGGCTCCAGACGCGGAAATGGTGGAATCAACAGTGACTGAATCTCAAGGTGCGGCTGACTTGAAAACAGAGGAAGAGCCAACGGGTACGACGGCGACGGAAATAAGTGCTGTTGATATTGTGGATGGATTTTTGGCTGGTACAGACCCAAAGACGGCTTTGGATGGTGTAGAGGAGCAGATGTTTGCATCCTGATTGTGTTTTTATGTATTTCAGAACGAAATGAAGAAAGAAGGGAATACGGATGTAATTGAATTTTTAAAAACGTTCCTTATTAGACTTGCATGGTGGGAATTTTTCTTCTATCTGATGCGCCGTTAACAATGAAAAACCTTCAACAATGCCGCCTTCTCCAACATCTCTCACACCCCCACCAACAATAACTCAAGTTTCATCGCATCCCACAATAACTTATACAGACATGAATATTCTGAACATACTCCTTCAACAAATCGCGTACTGGCTCTTTCAAGCAGACATTACATTTACAGTAAACGCATCAAGTCCAAAAGCTGTACCTGGATTTTCCACTGTGCTTTCAGTGTCTGTGTTGTTTCGCTTGGCTGTTGGAATCATTGTTGCAAACAGTTATACTGGAGAACAAGCAAACAATCTAACATGCGAATCTGTTCTTCCAGAGGACATGAATCTTTTTGACAAGATTAGTGAAGTCGTGTATTGCCTGATTCTTTCAATACTATTTATATATCCGCTTTTTACAAACGTCAAGGAAATACGCGAGGCTTCCTCTTCAAAACAAAGTAGTACGGTTGGCCCTCATCAAGGCGGGGCAAAAAGCCGGGGAGACGACGGGTCGCATATTCCTGGAGTTTCTTGGATCAAACGAATCATCAATGACCAAGGCTCGATTTTGATCTTGACATTGGTTGTACAAGCAATCTATTTAGTCTGCGTGTACATGAGTAGTAACCGGCATCAAGTGAGCATGTGGAATGCCTTGTTTTCGTCAGAGTATATGTTCTTTATGACTGTTTACATGTGTTCCAAGATTCTGCGTGCTAGTACGTCGCAACGGGATTTTGGTATGAGTAGGACAAGGAGTAATAGTTCGATTCAAACGCATCAGATTTCGGTTATGCATTCAAAATCGAGTTTGCATATGAGTAAAGTCACATGAAAATTTGATCTTTCTTTATTTTATTGGAATGAAATGCTTTGTCAAATACTTTGTGGGCCATTCAATTTGATTACAGCAAGAATCGCCATTCTCAAGCTGCGCTGTTTAATGCCATCCTGATAATGTATGTCAGAAAAACTAACAAAGAAGTTCCAAAAAAAAAAAAAAAAAAAAAAAAGAAAAACCTCTTTCAATGATTCATCAGTCAATTCTAATTTGCCTGTTGCCATTAACTGTTCGAACTTGATTTTCTGAGTTATAAACACGCTCTTGATAATGTCAATATCATCTGGTTCGAGAGCTTGATTCTCCTGTAGCATCATGTAGAAACCGTCCATGTCATTGAATGCTGTAAATTTGATAGGTTTCAGTGGAAAGTTTAATTCACTGAAATGACTTGTTAACCTTGAAAGACCAAGGATTCCTCCATTACCAATAATTCAGCCTTTTCTACACCGACAAAGCGGTATAATGGCTCATCGATTATAATTTCATGACCAACGGCACCAGTTTCCTCGTCAAAACTCAAAACCTTAAGTCGATGTCCAGGTTTTGGAGACAAAGAAATTCCGATAGTTCTCATGATTCAGTTGAAACCTTGGAGTGGTCAATACAGGTGGAAATGGCGTAATGGGACCCCAAGCCCTTCCCGCCAAAGAAGCGGACACAATATATAAATTGTCTTCAATTTGAAGCTGATAGTCCTGCGTCGTCGCTTGAATTGGACATGTGTTTTCTACCACTTTTATTTTTCACTTTTGATAAAACCTCATCCAAATTATGATAAGGGTTCTCTTGGCACCGGCTTTATCAAAGAGACTCAATTCGTCGTATTCAAAATCAATTTCAAACGTACGACCTGTGAACATCCAGAGCAGTTCATTAGATGGGTCAAAGTCTCCATCAACACATCGTTCTGTAAGGACAATCACCAATTGTGGTGCTCTTATCCCCAAGGATAATATATCTTACATTTGTTGACCGACAGCATATTCTTGGGCCGTTGATCCCAGTCACTGTTGAATCAATCACAAACTCTGCTCCAAACGTCAAAACAATAACTCTGAATCCCAATGCGAACCCGGATTTCCAATTTAAACCAGGACAATGGATTGAATGTGAGCTCCGTGCGAAGCCTTCACAGCTTGAAATAGGGCGAAGAAGTCTTATACTTACAAATCATCAAAATAGTGTCCTTTCCTTGCACAAAAGCATCACCAAAAGCCCAATTCTCGATATCAAGCGCACCATCTCCAGAAATTTCGCGGCCGAGTTTTCAGATTACTGTTAAGGATGCATACCAGAACCCCATCGTAAAATACTTGCATGACAGTTCAAGGAAACCTGGAGATTCCTTGCAGGGTCGAATCGGAGGTTCCTTTTACTACAAACCTCTGGAAGATATACCAGCCGGTGATACAGAGAAAATTCTTATGGTGGGCGGAGGTGTCGGGATTGCACCCTTGATGGCAATGCTCGAACACCTTGTCAATGAGTCCAAGTCTCGACACAAAACAACGGCGTTACAGCATCCGCGAAATGTGACATTGATTTACAGCGTTCGCGATGAGAAGGAACTCTTGTTTCGAGATCGGTTGAATGAACTTTGCAGGGTGTATGGTGGACTAGGAAGCAATGGGCTATCGATTGAAGTGCAGTGTTTTGTGACGCGCTATGCAAAACGTACGCGCTATTTTTTTCTCCCTACGTTCCTGAGCCTTATTTTTTACAGCAGCCCACGCAGACGACATGACTTTGAAAGCTCATGACGCAACGGCAGTGCAACCTGAAAACTCCATCAAAATGTTCTATGGTTTTTATATAACACCACGGCTGCTGAGCCATTACTTTGAAAAGAGTAATTCAACCAATGGGGATACTGTTGTTTACATGTGCGGGCCAGAGTCTCTGGAACGGGCCGTTTATGGGTATTTGCAAAAACTTGACTTTCCATTACAACGACTGCATTTTGAGCAATGGTGGAAGTAAATAATAAAGAGTTGGAAAACTTTGGGCATGCAAATAGATTCGCCGCTGCTTGTACTGTACACCTTGGAGAGCCAACTACGGCTTCACGAAGAGCCCAACGATGAAGGACAAGTCATGTATCCAGATTCGGTTGTCGTTCCACTGGTCGATCTCGTGCTAGCAAGGACAGGTGATTTACCAATGCACACTCTACATGTGACATGTCTAACGAACAACTCCACAGAATGCTTTAATACTAGCATCATCCTTTCGTCGGCGGTTACAATCAAATCCATACTTACGCTCGCATCTAGTAGTCTCGCAAAGTCGCACACTCACTTGTTGACAAACCAAGATCGCATCGACTTCCCTTTGCTTTCCCAAACAACAGACTTTACTGATCGAATTCAGAATCTGAAATTGCGAATCTCTCGGATCTCTGCATTTCTTCTCAATAACATTGACCTTGACCCAACCCATCTCACACAATTCCAAACTTATCCTTCAACTGAAAAGTACGAATGCTCAGCCACGGCAGACATTGAAGCATTTGTTAAAGATATCGTATCCACTGCCACGGTCACTTTGATATCCGTGAGAACAGATGGTCAAGATGTCCGGATGAATATCAGTGAACAGGTTTCTTCTGAGGCCGACCCACCGTTGAAATATCTACTTACAACTGTTAATACACACAGATCATTGTATTTTTGGAGAACGAATACGCTCGAATCTTGCGCGATACAGAACCTATTCCAACTGGAGAACATGACGATCTGACTCCCACCGGCATCCATGATTCTTGCTCAGCATGTTTTGGAGGATTGACCGCGCGGTCGAACCATCAAATTTGGATGCTGTTTTCCGAATGCTGTATCGAAATCCAAACCAAAGTAAGAAATGCTGGTCAGTTACAATGATTTCTTTCTGACATAATGGCATTCGGGTAGGTATTGGATGCTATTGAAGATGAAAATTTGCGTGATCGCAGACGGGCGGCAAATAGGAAAGTGGATGCCTTTCTGGGAAGAATTGAATCGCATAGGGAAAGAGTGCAGCTATTTGTGAAGGA
>JAIVFH010000211.1:0-49462 GCA_025765595.1 Obelidium mucronatum | reverse complement strand
CTCACAAACTTTGAACGCATCAGAAACACACCCATCCCTCTCGCCTATGCGATTCATCTAAAGCACATTCTATGCCTCTACTTAATTAGTTTACCTTTCCAAACTTGTACGCTTCTAGGGTAAGCGGCTAAAGCCATTGTGTCTTTGTTGACTTAAAGAAGCCTCTTACTTTTAGATGGCTAACTATCCCGGTTACCGCAATCGCCGCATTCACATTACTTGGAATCGAAGCGGTTTCTAATGAAATCGAACAACCGTTTGGATACGATGCGGATGACCTCGATTTGAATGAGTTCTGCAACGAGTTGAGACTTGAACTGCATACTCTGATGCAAACCCCCGTTGATGGGCGTGGTGTCAAGACGTGGGATATGAAGGCGAGATCTCGAAGCAATCGAACTGGTGGCAGCAAGAGGGAGAGTAAAATTGATGCAATTCCAGAGTGACGGATTGTTTTTTTTTTTAAAACCTCTTGTGGAACTTTTCTGGATAAATATTAAACAAACATTCTATTACGTCTCTGGTCAATTTAGGGTTGGAATTCTGGTTTCATTTGTTAATTGCTTGGTGCCCCCCTCCAAATTAGCCCCCTTCCAGTTCTACGCTGGTGGCAAGAACCAATGACTGCCATGTAGACTCGCTCGTTCTTATAAGACTCCTTCGATCTATATCTAAACGACAACTTTGTGGAAGAAAGCAGCGAATTTAACATCTGCTGGGAGTTGATGTTGGGCTGGTACACAGATGACGCACGTGCGCCCGTGCGAGATGTATTAACTGGCACTTGTATACGGCTTTGTACTCGCTATATAAACCGGGAGGATCGCCTCTTTCATATTCTTCACATAAAATGCCATACCAAGAAGTGCCAGACTCGCAATTTGAAGCACTCAGCGTTCAGCCAAGGATGCTGTCCAGGACTTGCCTAAATCATCAGTGAGATACGCCAAGTCATTGTTCCCCGATTGTCCATGGATGCCAAGATACAACCTGCAATGGTTCATTGGAGACTTTATCGCTGGATTCACCATTGCCCTCATTCTGTTCCCCCAAGCCATCCATTTCCTATGCAACAAAGCTTGCTGGACTCCAGCTGAACTATGGTCTCTACACTGGATTCGTTGGTTGCTTGTTGTATTCTGTGTTCGCCACTTCCAAGGATGTTACTATCGGTCTCACTGCGGTTCTTGCTCTTGTATGGGGTCAATCCATCAATTCCAACTTGGGCTCCAAAGGCCACTACCGCTGAGAAGGTCACTTTCGGTATCACAATGAGTTTCTGGGTCGGAATCATCCAGTTGTTTATTGGAGTATTCCGTTTGGGTGTCGTCGTCGACTTTGTCCCTATCCCTGTCATTGCCGGTTTCCCTTCGGGTGCTTGTATCCAGATTCAGATCCAACAACTGCCCGGTCTCTTTGGTGTCAAAAACATCAACACCAACGAAAACCCACCATACCAAATCTTGATTGACTTCTTGAAAGCAGTTGGTACCGGAACTTCAAAATACGACGCCATCTTTGGACTCACGGCCTTGTTTTTTCTCTTCTCTATTAAATACTTGTTCCCAGCATTTGGCCAAGAAGGACCCCCGTTCTCAGATTTATCGGGTTCATGCGTAACGCATCGCTTTGATTGTCTACATTGGAGTTTCCTACGCGTACCGTGACAGGGCTGATATGCCCTTCTCCATTGTCAAGACTATTCCAAAGGGTCTTTCTGGAATTCGTGGTCCTGACTTATCTGGCTCCTTCACATCCAAGATCTTGCCGGCTGTTCCTTCCATCTTTATCATCTCCTTGTTGGAACACATAGCTGTCGTCAAGATGTATGGTCGTCAGAACGGATACACTGTCAACCCTAACCAGGAAACTATTGCTCTTGGTTTGACCAACGTTATCGGATCCTTCATTGGAGCTCTACCATCCACTGGTTCTTTCTCTCGTTCTGCCATTAAATCTTCATCTGGTGTCAGAACTCCATTCGGTACTGGTGTTCTCGTTATCATCGGTCTCTTCACCCTTACCGATGTCCTGTACTACATTCCAAGTGCCGTTTTGTCTGCCATTGTTATTGCCGCCATCTTTGAACTTTTTGTCAACTTCAAAATTCTCAAGAATGTGTTCCAAATTGAGAGTAAGCGTCACACAATTTTAAATTTCTTCCCCGGGGATGTATGAATAATAATCTTTTTTTACCACCCAGTTCTTGATGGTCTCGGATTTACTATTGCTTTGGTTGTCTGTTTGGTATCCACCATCGAAAACTCGTTGTTCGCATCCGTTGGTTGGTCCGTGATTGTCCTTCTCGCCCGTGTTGCTAGACCAAAGGTGAAAATTCTCAAGCGTTCCGCTGCTGGTCCTTGGGTCGACCCACTTGTTGAAGGCCCCCAATGTTGCTAGCTCTGTTACTGAGGCTCCAGAAGGAATCCTTGTCTTCAAGATTGAAGAATCCCTGACCTACCCCAACTCTGGATTCTTTGCCGACCGTCTCAAGGAAACTGTCTTGGAAAAGTTTAGATACACTGGTTCCATTCGAGCTGCGTCCGACAAAATGTGGAGTGACGATACCCAAGAACGCGCCTTGGCTCGCGACAAGCTTGGACTCGGCACACTCCCAGTGCTTCGTTCTATTGTTTTGGATTTTAGTTCTGTGAACCACGTTGACTACAGTGGGTTGCAAGCCTTGATCAGTTCCAAGGATGACTTGACCAGATATGCTGGAAGACCTGTGCAGTTCCACTTTGTGAATGTGCACCGTGGGTACTTGGGAACTGTTCTTCGTGTTCCTGGAGTTACGACTTCTTCGAGCTTTGATGCGACGCCATCTGCGCAGGAAGGGAAGGCTGTTGCTGCGTTTGCAAAGTATTTCAAGAATAGTGAGGAGGCTGCGATTCACGATAGCTTTGAAAACAACTTGCAGTACTTCCACTATACTATTGATGATGCTGTTGCTGCTGCTGATCGTGAGACTCAGAGTGTGTTGACTGAGAGTGTTGATGTTGTTTCAAAGTGACTGTTCTTTTCATGAAGCAGTTTCATTAGATCTTGTTATTAGAATAAATACATTTCCCTTTTTGAAGGCAGGTTACAATATTGCATTTCTTTGGAAGTTCGCTCCGCTGCAATGTTAGATTCGTAATATTCCAAACCAATAATTGGAAAGAATCGTTCTTTAAATATTTATTCCATAGATTCACTGTCATAAACTCATGCTGATGGCATTGGGCAGTCCTTGCCTTCTGCTGTCTGGTTCAACCCCTGGGCAGTGTAGTAATCGCAGTTGAAGTCCATATAGTCAGCTCCTGGCCAGCAGTAGTAATCCACGTTAGGGAGAACGTCAGTGTTCGGGTTCAGCGCCCATCGAGTGGTGAAAGAGTATCCGTAAATTCCCAGAACAGAAATAAATGTGATTGCAAGCGCGGAAGACGCGTCAAATGCGACACCAATAACGTACATGTACTTTTGATAGAACTCTTTCTGATGTCTGAACATGTAGACTTGTCCAAAGTATGCAATGATGAATGGAAGAGTGTACAAACTCTGGTATCCTCCTGGTCCCCACATGCTGTAGATGAGTGGGAAGTTGATGTAGTGCCAGTACTTTGACTTTACAACGTACTTGTTTCCCAACCATGGCAAAAGCGGAGTGATGGCACCAATCAAGAAGCACCAAAGGAGTCCTTCGTAAAGGGATCCAATACCAAAGAATCTTTGAGGCCCAATAGCTCCCCAAATACCTCCGGCAGAGTAGAAGATTTGGTAGTTGTAGTATTGCCATTCTGGCTGCTCCAAAAGATTGCCAGAGTTGAACATCATAAAGTAAGCAACAGCGGTAGCAACAATGGAGTTCACAAAAGTCCCCCAAAATTGAGCAAACACCATCGCATATGGGGGAATGTGGAGATACTGACCGAGCTTCAAGTCCTGAGTGAGTGCCAAAGCTTGAATCAAGTTGTTGGTTCCCCAAGACTTGAATGCCATAACAGCAACAGTTTGACCAGGATTCATCAATCCAATAACGAATTCCGTCAATACGTTGAGACCAAGACCAAAACCACTGATTGCTTGAATAATTCCGAATGGAACAATGAAGATAGCACAGAGGAACAGGTTGAAGAAAATTGCCCACCACGGCATATTGTAGGGAGTCCAAAGGGATACAGCAACAGCCGCAACGGTGATGACGCCCAGGAAGGCGAGGTAAGCCCAGTCGGGGATATCTGGGTATGCTTCCATCATTTTGACGTGTTTGTCTTGAGCGTCTACTTCATCACGAACTTGTCTGAAGGCGTTCATGGTTTGGCGATAAATGTCCTTTCCATACCACACAAAGACATGAGCAAGTGAAGCAGTAATGGCAAGGAAGGAGGTTCCATAACAGATAGCAAAGAAACCGGTAATATAAACAGGGGCAACATCATTGTACGCCGTCAAGTTCAAGTTGTAGTTGTCTGAAACGTTGTAGAAGAAAGTGGGTCGCACACGTGAGCCCTGTTCGTGCGAAACCGAGTCTGGGTTTCCAACAAACAAGTGCGCAGAGTTGAGGAATGGGTTGTGTGTCACATCATCTTCAGAAATCTTGGAATTGATTCCCCAGATATCTTGAGCGTAGAAGATTGGAGTCAAGATCCATGAGAAGAAGATATTTCCCAAAAGGTATACCGCAGACGCCCAGAATGGAGAAGTCAAGTATGTGGAGCCTATTATGAACAATAATTCAGGAAAGGTTCGCGGCTCGGTCAATTTAAATACTCACCAATGTAAGCCCAATCGAAAGCCATTCCCAAAAGTCCAACACCGTTGGAGGTAGACCCCGCAATAGCATTGAACTTAGTCATAACACCAGCTGGGTTGCTCTTTCCAGAACCAGCAATCAAGCACATGATTGAGACAGCCTGAAGACCTGGGGCAAAGTATTCTGGGAGCCACGCGTACGTGAACATGCAGCCAAATGCAATCCAAAATACAGTGAAACGAGAGAGCTTGAATCTGTTTCCAGCAGCATCACCGGTCTCAACCTTGTGGAACGAAGACATGAGGGCAATAGTCGTCAAGGACCCTGGCCACCACATTGCGGTTGGCTTGACAAGGAACCGACGGCAAAGACCGGACATTCCGTAACCAATAAACTGGGTGACAAAAACGAAAGCCCATGACTGAATAAAGGTGATGCTTTCATTGCCCATGAGTTGAGGCATGGCTTGAACAACAACGTTGTCGAGACCGTAAGGAAGACCAGTGCATGAAGCCATAACAAAGATGAGAACATGTTCTTTCATGGTGAAAGGTCCAGGGTTGATGATGTTTCCTTTGGGCAAGAGGGCCGCCCATGCAAGACCAATAGGATAAGCCAAGATAACGGCAATATTGGCACCAATCGCGAAAGCATTGGATCTGAATGTCAACAGAGTGTTGATGAAAGAGAGTAAAACACAGAAGATTGTTCCGAGAACAACAGATCTGACTGTGAATGCTGGAGTGCTCGGGTCATCGGTTTGAGGCACAATGAAGTTGCTAGAACAGCAGTTAGAACATGCGGCTCGTCGATGGATAAGAGTTGGACCCACGAGGGGTGGGTCAGATAAGGGTATCGCTGAGTCACTCACATTCTCTCTTCAACATCATTGATGTCACCGACTTCAGTGTCATCGTCGTACTCGGGGTGAGCCTCGACCAGGCAGTGCACCTTCTGCGCCTTGTCAGCAACCAGTTCTTCAGCAGTGGTCATTGGGAGATGATGTTCAGGGAGGGAGACACGCTCTTTTTATACATTTCTAATTGGGCTTGTCGCCACGTGATTAAACTGTTTTTGGAATCCATAGCGCGCCACTCTGCTGCTGCCCTCTGCGGGGGCGCTATTTCAGCACTCTAATTTGTGGGCGGGCAATTGCGGCGTCTGACTTGCTCGAGTCGCTCGTAGGTGGATGTGGTCTTAAATTGGGCCACACTTCTGCAGACACATCTGTGCTCGGCAAGAGGAATAGTTCATTGTGACAAGCATCGTCTGCGCCATAGTCTCTCTGCGGTTAGGCTGAACACAGAAGAGCTGGAAACGTTTTGTAATTCGCAGTGGGTAGGCGAAGCGGGCGTTTTGCCACCCTGCCACTGGTCAAGCCTTTAATCTTGAACCAATTTGAAACAAGTGGCGGGACGGCTTAAGAGCGCCACTTGACTCTGTGCAAGATGTTCAGTTTTAAACCCAGTCGCCGATACCTTCAAGAGTCTCTGCAATGAGCAAAACGGCAATAATTGACTCACAATTACGTGACTCACGATTGCTCCACCTGTATTTCTTGGCAGACAAAAACGCCCTGCTTATATAATATCCAACCATTGGACCGAATCCGTTGTCGCTTTCCAAACCGCAAATGCGGCCAGTTTCAAAATTCTCAATTAAAGCTATAAGGTTTGGTTGTCTATCTTGATCAAACAGCCGCAATAAAATATAAGGCTTTAAAGAGTTAAAAAGACAGTTTTTACGTAAGTCCCAAGGTTCGCGAGACTCGACACCTCTTGTTGCTAAGCGACTATCGAGTCAGACAAAGGGGCGCACTCAAGTATGCCACCAAGTATTTGGGCCGGAATCCAGTCTTCCACTACAGCCACCAGAACAACATTATTGATCTTTCCAATCATTATCCCATAGCAATCCAACCGACGCGCTCAACCTACACAACAGAATTCACGAATACATCAACACTATTCAAAGAACAAGTCTTGCTGCTCTTTCGCAGTCTATTGCGCTTGAATACCAGGCTTTTGAAGATGCTGTTTATAGTGTCAAACACGTGAAGCTGTGTGAATGGTCAGTTGGCCAATCCTATTTTACGGTCCCGCTGGAGCGAAGAGCCTTGAATGTATCAATTATATGTCGGCAATCTAGCTTTTTATAACCATGCTATGAATGTAAGAATTGGCTTGTATGAGATCAGTTTTTTTCGATTTACTACTGACAGACACTTCCAGACTTCAACAAGAGAGTCCCTGATTCAGATTTTGGATACATAGCTGGTCCATATACGCAGCTTGGATGCTCTGTAACTTCACGTCCTTGGAATGTTGGTGTGATTACCATTGAGCAAAAAAATCAAATTTATCAGAAAGTCTACGTCAGTTATCATGTATGAATAATTGAAGGAAATGTAAATAAATAGCGAATATGTTAAATATAAGTCCCAAATAATACAAAGCTAATTTGGGTAAGTGTGCCCCTCAACCAAACAAGACAATTTTTTTTCGACCCAGAAATGAAACTACATCTGCTGGCATTGGTAGCCACTGTCTATCTTGTCCATGCAAAGAAACTTGGCAAAGGCGTTACTGGCCACTATGACGCATTAATGACCAAGAATGCAGCAAAGTGTGAATTTACTTTCGATGTGAACATCCCATCAACTTGTCAAGCTGTAGCCGATTTCAATGCAATGGTTTGGAAACAAGAGCATAGCTTGAATCGTAGAGGCTAACGTATTAACCATTTGACAGACGATGACTTTATTCGCAAGTATGAACTCTTGGCTGCAGTGTGGGAATCCGAAAACAGTGCTACCGAAAGGCACTATTGTTTGCGTATCTTCTGTTGTAGCAGAAGATTCGAACGGAGTCACTCAACAAGGGAATATTTTGGGCGGTTTAAATGCGCCCTCTCTTGGAAAAGCGAATCGACCCACTTTCAATGGGTGAGTGCATTTCCAAGAGATACTCTTTATAAGCAAGCATTCTAAATTCGCTTTGATTTACTTTAGAACCATGCCAGTTCGAAACTCCACATCCGTGTCAACTGCAACTGCCTCAGCAGGCACAGTATTACCTACCGCGTCTGCAACAACATCGGATCCATCGGCCCCACCCCCTCCACCGCCCCCTCCACCCCCACCCGCACCATGCAATGTATATGATGGTTCATGCGTCGAAAGATCTCGATCTGACTTTCCTCCAAACTTTGGAGGCGACGAAGTAACATCCTGTCTCTACTTGGCGAACTATGCGCGCCAATTGTATAATCCAGGCGTATGGGATTTGCGCTGGGATCCCACATTGGCAGATTACGCGTACGGCTCTGCTGAATTCTCGTCCATTAATAGCTGTGACGAATGCCACACAAATTCGGGGCCTGGAACGTCGTGGGGTCAGAATTTGTATCTCGGACAGTGTACATGCCAAGAGGCTTACTTTGGTTGGGTCACAAATGAAGCTGCAGGAAACGATCCAGCAAATCCAGATCAAGGTGATAACCAAAATTGTGTTTTTTTTCCTTCTCGGTGTCCACTTAAATAGGTTTACCAGGACACTTTCTCAATGTTGTGGGACTTGATATTCCGTATCGATCGATTGGTTGCGGAGCTTCATCGGCTGGAGGAGGCTGCTCGATTGTAACTTGCATGTCAACTTCCCTTTTTCTTTTTTTCTGACTTCTTCTTTCGCTTAGGTTTGCAACTATGGGCTTTAAAGACGCATCGATACATATATTATAGACCGTTGTGTTCCGAGTTTGAAGAATAGATGTTTGATACAACAAAAGAGTTCACAAGCCTTGTCTCGAAAAATTCAATCCTGAAAATTTTCACCAAAATGCTCATTGGTGTTCTGCTGTTGTGCCTCGCCTCGTTGACAACAACAAAGAACTTGGGGAGGCATGTGAAGGGACACCTCGGACGGGGGATGACTCAGCAGGCCACTGAGTGCGAGTTCACCTACCAGATCGTTGCTGAAGCTACTTGCGATGAGATTGCCAAACAAAATGCAATGGTCAGTGTCTCACCAATCTGGCTTGTCTACATGCTTACCCCTCTCGACAATAGTCCACCAAGGCATTCGCCGCGATGAATGACAGAAACCGTTTTGTTGATTGCACAGACGGCAGGAACAAGATCTGGCCGCCCGTTGTAGTTTGCATCGCTTCAGCCGTTTTTCAAGACTTTGACAAAAACGAAGCCTTCAATGGAACAACCGGTGTTAAAATCGCACTGCCAGGTGAAAACTCTTCAAACAAACCAATCTTCAATGGGTGGGTCGTCAAATGCCCCGTAGACGCAAAAGTGCTAAATCACCAACAAACAGAACTTTTCCAAGCCGCAACACTACGGCAACTACAACTGCGACCAGAACCACCGCTTCAGCTACAGTAGCATTGCCGACGGAAAGTCTGGCGGCTCTTCCAACTGACGCACCTTGCGTCCCTACAACAACCTGCGCTGAAAACCAGTGTGGAACCGTTATTAAAGACAACTGTGGAAACGATCTCACTTGTGAAGCGTGTCCACCACCACCTCCACCACCTCCACCTCCACCATGTAACTACGATGGTACATTGGGTCCATGCGCCTACTATGCTCAATCCGACAGTCCACCCAACATGGCTGGATATGACGTTGCAACGGAGTGTTTAGTATTGACTGTACGTGAATTTATTTGATTTGGTGAATGGATCCGTCTTTCTGATTCCTTTATTTACTCAGAACTATCCCCGACAACACTATAACCCTGGCACATGGGACCTTACGTGGAATGATGCACTTGCTAGCGCTGCGTACGGTTCAGCAGAATACAGTGCGCGTAATCAATGCTCTCACTGTCACACCAACTCTGGACCTGGAACATCTTGGGGGCAGAACTTGTATTTGGGCCCGTGTTCATGCACGGATGCATACTTTGGGTGGATTACGAACGAGGCTGCCGGAAATGACCCGTTTAATCGGGATGCTGGTTTGTAACTGTTATTTTTTCCATCTTCTCGATTTTTTTGACTTCTGACCTTCAAAACCTTTTTTAGGTCATTTCCAAAACGTTGTTGGATTTGAAGTACCATATCAGTCCGTTGGATGTGCTTCTGCCAATGTGAATGGAGTCTGTGCCACGGTTTGTCGATTTTTTTTTTTTGCACCCATTTTGTTGGAGCTTTCAATTGACTTCCGTTATTCTCTCAAGGTTTGCAACTATGGTATTTACCCATAGAGTTGATCTCTATGTTTCTGCGCGTTCTATTTTGTTGCTATTGTATGTTCTTTTTGTAGAAAGACTTTGTCTTATCTTTTTCGGGTAGTCAGTTTCGGTTATCTCGTTTTACAGCATGAATATATTTGACCATAGATTACTTGTTATGTTATTCAGTTGTTGGTGGTTACAGCAAATTGAAAACGAAAAAAATTTCGTTTAGTTCCCAGCATGCAACTGCACCATGTTGTTGCTGCGGCTGTTGCCACGGCAGCGATCGCTGCTGGAAAGTTTCTAGGCAAAAAGATCACTGGTCACTACGGAGTGGCAATGACGAAAGAAATCGCTGCCTGTGAACATACATTCAACGTAAGGGCTCCAGCCACTTGTGCAGTATTAACAACTGCTCAATCCATCACAGGTTACCTCCAAAGCGACATGTCAGGAAGTTGCCGATGCCAATGCAATGTCGATCGCAACCTTCGTTGCGTTGAATCCCAAAGTGTGCAAGGGCACGCTGCTGCCACCCCTCATTGTTTGCATCACTTCAGAAGTAATTCAGGATGAGAAGGGAAATGCGTTCAACGGAACTACTCACGCTGCCATACCTCACCCTGGAAGTGCCAACCGACCCGACTTCAATGGGTATTAAGAACACCGAGGAAAAAAAAATTGTGATACAACTGACTCCTTTTGATTTAGAACAATGATCATCCGGAAGTATACGACAGCAACTGCGACTGCGACCGCAACTGTTTCTGCTTCTGAAGTTGCCACACTCTCTGATGGATCGGTTCCCTCGCCATCTCCACCACCACCTCCTCCACCTCCACCACCCCCACCTCCATGCAACTACGATGGAACCCTCCGTTCATGTGTAGACTACTCTTACTCTGATGCTCCACCGAATTACCGAGGACTCGACCCTGCCAGTGAATGCACTGCACAAACAAACTATGCTCGTCAACATTACAATCCAGGAGTTCACGATCTCCAATGGGACGGAAGACTGGCAGCATTTGCATATGACAGTGCTTATTTTGCCGCCGAGAACCAGTGCAACGAATGTCACACTAATTCTGGACCGGGGACTTCTTGGGGACAGAACTTGTTCTTGGGCCCTTGTTCGTGCAGTGATGCGTATGACGGATGGGTGACGAATGAGGCGGCAGGAAATGATCCGTTTAATCCTGATGCCGGTTTGATTATTATTATTTCTGCCCTGCCGGTGCCGTAAAATCATTTTGTCTTACCAACTGCATTCAATTGTTTCACAGGACATTTCACTAACATTGTTGGATTCGCTGTTCCATATACAACAATGGGATGCGGATCTGCCCAGGTCAATGGAGTGTGCGCAACGGTTGGTATTTAAGTGGCGTCAGGTTTGATGCTGAACTATCACTTTTTTTAGGTGTGTAACTACGGTCTCTAAAAGCACAAGTGCTTTTTTTATGTTTGAGATTGCAATTGTGCTTGTGATTAGATACCTATGTTTCAGTTTTCAATAGATTGGTTTTTGTTTTATTTCATTTTTTTTTGGTTTCTCACTCATAACATGTCACATCAAGTCAGACCAATCACTGTGTTTTGTAATGAATGTTTTTTTCCTTATACCCGCAATTCAGAGGCTTTCAATTGATTCACTTGTCCCTAATTTTTTTTTTGTTTTCGTTCTTGATGAATTCATTGCGACAAACACCCCCTCGATTCATTATTGAATGAGTTCTCTCCCACCACCTTAATTCTGGTTTTAATTTCGCGATTTCGTGTATATATAACTATTGGTGTTGGCCATCCAGAGAACTACATTTCAACCCTTATATCCAAACTAAAACAATGCAAGTCCTCCGTATCCTTTCCCTTCTGTCAATCGCTGTTGCCACCTACGCTGCCAATGCCGCTCCTGCCCCTGCCGCGGCTGCCGCTCCAGCTCCAGCTGCCGCTGCCGCCCCAGCTCCAGCACCAGCCGCTGCTCCAGTAGCTGCAGCCCCACCAGCCCAAGGAGCTGCTCCAGTTGCCGTAGACCCAAACGCAGCCGGAGGTAACTTGGCTCAAATTGCTGCCGCTGTCCAACAAAACACTGCCGCTGCTACCGCTGGAATCCCACAAAACGGACAAGCACCAGTTCAAGGTGGAGCCGCTCCAGTTGACCCTAACGCGGCTGCTGCTGCTGGTGGTAACTTGGCTCAAATTGCTGCTGCTGTCCAACAGAACACTGCTGCCGCTATCGCTGGTATCCCACAAAACGGACAAGCACCAGTTCAAGGTGGAGCCGCCCCAGTTGACCCTAACGCGGCTGCTGCTGGAGGTAACTTGTCTCAAATCGCCGCTGCTGTCCAGCAAAATACTGCCGCTGCTACCGCTGGTATCCCACAAAACGGACAAGCACCAGTTCAAGGTGGAGCCGCCCCAGTTGACCCTAACGCTGCTGCCGCTGCTGCTGGAGGTAACTTGGCCCAAATTGCTGCTGCTGTGCAACAAAACACTGCTGCCGCCATTGCAGGTCTTCCACAGCAAGGTGGCGCTGCGCCAGCAGCTGCTGCCCCAGTTTCTGGATTCAGATCCCAGAGACGTTGAAGAATACAAACACTAGCACACTTCCCTTCCAAAATCTCTTGCATTTTCCTTTTAATGTTAATGTTCATCAGTAAAAAATAACAATTGCATCTCGATAAATTTTATTATATACTTTATTCATTTATTCTTTTCTGCTAACCACCGTTGACATCAAATAGCTTGTAGCCTTTTCGTTTTAATTTTGCCAACTATTTTTTGGTGTTCAAGCCGTCATTCCAAAAAAAAAAAAAAAAGAGAGATGCGCCAAATCACAAAGTTGCTGGCAACCTCCCTCTTAACAGCGCATCTCGCGTCTGCACTCCGTATCGCATCACAAGGCCACTGGAACCCACTTCTTGCCGACCTCAACTTTAAAGATATTCAAGACTGCGTATACACGTACCCGGTTTTGGATGAAGGAGTCACTTGTGCAGATGTTGCGTCTGCGAACGCTATTTCAAGCAACGCGCTTAAGCAGTTGAATTCATGGCTTTCTTGTGATAAGGCGTTGACGCCTCCGGTTTTTGTGTGTGTTCCGTCAGCGCCGCCGCCGCCAGTGTCTGTGGTGGGCGACAAGCCGAATACAAAAGCAGGTTCACGAGGAAACAGCACTGCTACTGCTGTACAATCTGCTTCGGTTACAAAAGCTTTAAATGAAACTACGAGTATTTCTGCAAGTGCGACACCAGCGGTAGTGATTCCATCACCATCACCATCCCCCGTATGCGTCTCAACCACCACCTGCTCTGAATCACAATGCGGTACAACGATTACAGATACCTGTGGGAACCCATTGACGTGTCCGGAATGTCCTTGTGTTCCAAGTACGACTTGTACTGTGGATCAGTGTGGCCAAAAGATTGTTGATAACTGTGGGAATGATTTATGGTGCCAAGACTGCCCTCCACCACCACCACCACCACCACCATCGAAATGCTCGATCGCGGATGGATCTTGTAGAGTCCGGGCTCAGAGTGACTCTCCACCATCTGTTGCAGGCACAGGAATGGTCTACGAGTGCGTCACGCTTGCGAATTACGCGAGGCAGCATTATAACCCGGGTGTGAATGATTTGGTCTGGTCAAACTCGCTTGCAGTGTACGCGCAACAGTCTGCGGATTACTCTGCAACGTATAATTGTTGGGATTGTCATACGAATTCAGGTCCTGGAACAACGTGGGGACAGAATTTGTACTTGAGTAAAAAGTCTTGTTCGGAAGCTTATTATGGGTGGGTTACGAATGAGGCGCTTGGGAATGATGCTTCGAATCCTGATGCTGGTTGGTTGTGATACTTTTTTTTTGTTGAACCTCTAAACCTAATAATAATGTAAGGCCATTTCACAAACACTGTTGGATTTGCTAGTCCATATGTCTATATTGGATGTGGTGTGAGTACCATTAAAGCTGGAGCGACTGTTTGCAATTACGGACTTTCAAATGCACCTCGTTTGGCTTGACACACAGACACACGTGCTCTCTTTTTTTTTTTTTTTTCTTTTTTCTCTCATTCAAGTACCTCATTCTTCTGTCAAATTATTCCCTCATAAACAGTCTATGAATAAAAAAACCCGTCAGTAAAGCAATAAAAACTTTGTGGATGACGTCAACAAAACGATAATATAAGAGAAAGTTTGAAAAAGTTGACAAGACAAGAGGGCTGAAAATGAAGCCATCAGTGTCGACACTCCTCCTCATCACGTCTCTGACCTCATATTATACGGCATATGCATTCGATATTGCGTCGTATGGACACAAGAACCCGCGGATCCCAGCTGCGAACTTTGATCAGATTGAGGACTGTCGATACACATACCAGATCACCGATAACCAGACCACATGCGATGGAGCAGCAGGATACAACACGATGGTAACATTATTTAATTCACGCACTCTGCTGTTTCTTACCATGAAAGACAACAGTCCGCCAGGGTCCTGCAGCAGCTGAATCCGTGGCTCGACTGCTCAACTCTGATCGCGCCCGACACGCTTGTCTGCGTGGCTTCGCCGCCGCCGCCGCCGAAGACAACGGCCGATGTTTCGGCGGCGCCAAGCACGGCGCAGGGTTCGTTTGCGCCGACGCTTTCGCCGGGAAATCAAACTGCGGCCAACGCGGGAAATGCGACTGCGACTGCGGCGTCGTCGACGCTGGCGCTGGCGGCCGCAGCGACGCCGACGCAGCGCGCCGACGCGTCGACCGAAACCCAGGCGGCGGCGGCGGCGGCCGAGGCAACGCCGTCCGAGGCGCCGGCCGTGCCGCCGGCGAGGCCACAGCCGCTGCAGTGCCTGGCGACAACCACGTGCACGCCGAACCAGTGCGGCACCACAATCACTGACAACTGCGGGAACCCGCTCGCGTGTCCGGCGTGCCCCTGCGTTGCGAGCACAAGTTGCTCCAATTCGCAGTGTGGAACTACAATCACCGACAACTGCGGGAACCCACTTACTTGCCCCGCGTGTCCGTGCGTTTCGAGAACAACGTGTTCTCCTAATCAATGTGGAAGCACGATTACAGACAATTGTGGGAACCAGATGAGGTGCCCGGATTGTCCTTGTGTGCCAAATACTCAATGCGCGTCGAATCAATGTGGTACAACTATTTGGGATAACTGTGGGAACCAGTTGAGGTGTCCTGATTGTCCGTGTGTTTCGAATACGCAGTGTTCGTCGAATCAGTGTGGATCAACTATTTGGGATAACTGTGGGAATCAGTTGAGGTGTCCTGATTGCCCACCGCCTCCACCACCTCCACCACCACCACCTCCTACTCAAGACCCGTGCGCGGCAATCGTTGGTATTGCATACCAATACGGTGCGAGCAACAGCGCCCAAGCGGCTCTCGACATGCACAATCGAATCCGATCTTATGTCAACTCAATTCGCGGTACATCTTTGGCACAACTGTCTTGGTCTTCAGCGCTGGAAAGTCAAGCGTATGCAGATGCAGTGTATTCCGTGAATGCAAATGGTTGCTCATCGAGTGGGCTTTCTCATAATCCAGTCTTTGGACCAGCCAGAGCCAAAAGTCTCGGCTGGACGGACTATGTGAGTGCAATCAAGTCTTTTATTGAGTATAATAATGGCGCCGGTTCTGAATGTGCCCAATGTGAGTAATCTTTTTTTGCATCTTTTTTTTTTTTTTTTTTTTTTTTTTTTTTTTTTTTTTTTTTTGCATCATGATTGCTGAAAAAGTTCCTGCAGATTTCAATAATGGAGTTACAAACTCTCACTTTGGTTTTATGGTTGGTGGATATACGCAGCTGGGATGTTCAATTTACAATTGCGGTGGAAGTCCCTTTGGTGGAGTTGTTGGTTGTGACTATGCTTAAGTCCCGCGTTGTTTCTGTACCCTGGTTTCAATCAAGTCATTTATGACCTCATTTATAAAAGTTAACTCATAAAGTAGAGTAAAGTAGTGATTTAATTTCTGGAGTTTTACAGCATGCTCTCTTCATTTGTTCTCTTGTGTAATTTCGCATCAAACCTCACTCAACCAAATCAAGTCCTTGTTTACCTCATTATAACCTCATAACCTGGAACATGAGACTCATCCACCTTGCTATGGCACTCGCGGCAAGCACGCTATCGAATGCACTCAAAGTCGGATCACCCGGCCACGTGAACAGCAACATGGACAGCAACAACTTGGCCAACATCAAGGACTGCAAGTTTGTGGACAAGACCAAAGGAACGCCCACGTGTCAGCAGTTTGCGGCTGATAACTCCATGTCGGTGAATGGCTTGCGGTCGCTCAACCCGTGGCTGGACTGCAGCAATGTGCTGGCCGACAGTCTGTACATCTGCATTGCCTCAGCGCCAGCCTCGGCGTCAGCGGGTGTTTCTGGCACCGACAGTGTTTCGCCGAACCGCGCGGCGCCGATTGCGCCATCGTCGTCCGTTGCTGCGCCCGTTGTTGCTTCAAGTTCGGCGACGGCCAGCGCCAGTGTTGACGCATCGCCGGCGCCCACGCCGTCGCCCGCCGCCTGCGTCGCCACGTCCACGTGTGCCGCCGACCAGTGCGGCCAGACGATTACCGACAACTGTGGCGCCCCGCTCGCATGCCCGGCGTGCCCCTGCGTCGCGAGCACAAGCTGCTCCGATTCGCAGTGCGGCACTACAATCACCGACAACTGCGGGAACCCACTTACTTGCCCCGCGTGTCCGAAGCCCGCGTCGGCGCCCGTCGGCGTCGACCAATCAGAATGCATCGCGCTGTTCAACGGCGCGCGCCAGCAGTATTTCCCCGCTGCCGGCGGCCTCGCCTTCAGCCAGCGCCTGGCGAGCCAAGCCCAGCCTGCCGCGGACTACAACGCCGGGTCCGGCTGCTGCGACGCGTCGTGCCACATCCTGTCGGGTCCGGGCACCGACATTGCCCAGGTGCTGTTCTGCAGCAAAACCACGTGCGCGAGCGCGTACCAGGGGTGGGTCACCGACGAGGCGCCGTACCGGGGCGGCCATTGGGCGATTATCGTGGGCAACCCGGTGTCGTACAGATATGTGGGGTGTGCTGTGAGTGGCTTGAATGGACAGGCGATCGTCTGCAACTTTTCAATGAATCCGTGATGATTCTTATTCTTTGTTAAGTGTTGTGTATACCTCATTAATCGTTTTAGACCTTATCTTATGCAAGCATCAGTCTCCTTTTTTTATGCTTCCTTTTCTACCGCTCGTATGGCTGTGTGTAAAAATTTAGAATAAAACAAACTCCTTGATGATATTCAAGGTTGAGGTGGGGGTGCTTGTTTAAGAGCACGAGTGCCATCATCAGGGGGGTGCTTAGAGCTCCAAATCACAATCTCAATTTTTAGTCGTTTGAAGAAACCACCACCACCACCACCCAATTCAACAAAAATGGTTCCACGGTCACTGATGCCCCTCCTCGCCCTACTACTAGCAGCCGCAATCACATCCGTCGACGCCTACCGATACCGAAACAAAACAGGCCACCTCGACTACAGCGTCTCGAACGCCGAAGCCGTCTCTCACTGCCGCTACGCAATTCGAGTCACTGGATCCCCGACCTGTCAACAACTGAGCGATGAAATCGGAATCGAACTCAAAACGTTCAAGAACTTGAATGTTGCGTTGGACTGCAAATTACCGTTCATCAAAGCCAATACCCTGATTTGTGTGCCGTTTAACCCGGACCCGACGATTGAGGATGATGGGGCTGTTGGAAGTGATTCGAAGGGTGGCAATGGGACGTTGATAAGTGGGAATGGGACTTTGGCGGCGGGTGGTAATGCGACATTGTTGGCTGGTGGAAACTCGACTCTTTTGGGAAATGCAACTGCTACTGCGGCTGTTGCTACGACAGCGGCTCCTTCACCGTCGCCGACGGTCCCGCCGCGGCCATTCATTGATAGTAACTCTTGTCGACAGCTGTTTGATCAAGCGAGGCAGTATTATAATCCGGGAGTTTCGGGATTGACTTGGTCGGATAACCTGGCTGGTATGTGTGTTTGTCTCTCTCTCTCTGAAAACAGCACAGAAACTCATAAAAAATCATTTGACAGGACTGGCACAATATTCCGCTGATTTCAGTGCCGAGAACGGATGCTGTACGGCCGCATGCCATACATTGAGTGGTGGTGGCACTGGAATCGCGCAGGTTCTTTACTGTTCAAAGACGACATGTGCAGAGGCGTATGATGGATGGATTACTCAAGAAGCGCCGTATTTGGGAGAGCATTATGTAACCATTGTATGTATCCATATTCTTTCGTTTGTTTGTTTCTTTCGAGAGCTAACGTGGGGAGTTAATAGGTTGGGTATCCTGTGGACTATCCATACTTTGGATGTGCTGTTTCTTATGCGAACGGTGCAAGTATCGTCTGCAACTTTAGTTGGTATCCTTGAGGAATCCATTTTTTTTTTTGGAAAGACGCGTTTCAAAACTCTGTTGTATTTTCTCCACTCTTTGATATATGAAGACTTGTTATATTTTATAGACTGCCCATCCAATAAACAACCATACTATTTTAAAAAGATTAACTGAGTTCTTTTTTGATTCTCTTGGCTGCAAATACAGACATTTTAGAAATTGGTTGTAAATTTAGGGGGCAAGACCCATTTCTGAAACAACAAAACGCCATCCCTTTCCTGTCTGAAATTGTTGCTTTGTATGCTAAAAGAATGAGCAGGGAATCGCTAATGCAAGAACAAAAAAACAAGACGCCAAAAAGATGGCTTGTGCCTCTTCGTGCGTGTCTGTTTGATTAAAAACCAAGAAATTTTTCTGATACCAGCGTCATTTGGACCGATTTTTCGCTTTTCCCTCCTCCTCCCCAAAAAACAACACCAACCAATTAGACTATAGAAATGAAGGTGACCAGCATCCTCGCAACCATTCTCGCCAGCGCCTCGTTGGTTGCCGCCGGCAAGAAGTGTGCGCCAAAGTACAAGGCGGAGGCCCCTGCCGTTGTTGTCGCTGCCACGACCACCATTGCCGCTGCCACTGCTGCTGTTACCACGACCACCGAGGCACCAGCCGCCACCACCACCGTTGCCCCACCACCAGCCCCACAGGAAATCGTTGAGCCAGTTGTCGAAGCCCCTGTCGAGGAAGTGGTTGCTCCATTGGAGCCAGTGGCTCCCGTCGTTGACGAGCCAGCCCCAGCCCCAGCCCCAGCCCCCCAGGAGGAAGTCGAGAACTTGCCAGCGCCAGTCCCACAACAGGAAAACGAAGTGGTGATTGTCGAAGAAGCCAAGGCAGTCGTTGTTGAAAACGTGACTGCGCCAGCTCCAGTACCACAACCTCTACAATTCTGTACTGCCGCCTCCATGGACTGGTGCAGAGTGCTTGCTGCCACCGACAAGCCTGATTTCGTTAGAATTGCCAAACTCTCTGAACCCGCTGCTTGCTTGGCCCTCGCAAACTACCCACGTCAACACTACTCTGGTGAGAAGGACTTGGTGTGGAACAACCAGCTTGCTGTCTACGCTACCGAAAGTGCCCAATACGCTGCTGACAACGACTGTTCTCACTGCCACACCAACTCTGGTTCTGGAACAACATGGGGACAGAACTTGTACACTGGAGTTGGGTCCTGTGCGGATGCGTATGCGGGTTGGGTTACAACGGAAGCACTTGGTTTGGATCCACATAATCTGGATGCGGGTCACTTTAAAAATATTGTTGGGTTTGAAGTTCCATATCAGTTTGTTGGGTGTGGGTCTGCTTCTTCTACAAAATCTGGAAAGTCGGTTGTTGCTACTGTTTGTAACTATGGTCTGCGTGCCATTTAAAAAGAGTAGAAGGGGGCTTTTATGATGGTCTTCTTTTTTTTTATGCACACCACCTCTCCCCTTTTTCCACCGTTTTTCTGTTATTAGTTGATATATCTCGAAATAGACACGCTCCATATATGTTCATATAAGTAACGTCTACCGTTTCCTCATTCTTTTCTTTTGCCGTAACAGCCGATTAAGACGTTTTCTTGAGGTGTTATCACTCTACCAGTCAGGTGATGAAAAACCCTGGAATGGAATTTTTTCCCATTGTTACGATTTTTCCAAATCGAAAAAAGACACCCTGAAACGATTGAGTCTCTTACGAAAACAAGATGAGTGGGGCTGGAGGGGATTAATGAAATTATTATAACCCTGTTTGGAATTATATTCATTTCAAGGCATCGCTATTGGAAGAAAAAAAGTTGTGTTAGAAAACCAAATATGATATTTGGCAAGCTTGTGGTCTTTGTTGTGGCGGTTACCTTGGTTCAAACAAGTCTGGCAAAGAAGTGTCGTCCAAAGTCTAGTGTTAAACCGTCGAAGCAAACACCGCCGCCGGTGGTTCCTCTGCTTTATGTAGCGCCGCTTCCCCCGACAAAGACGGCGGTCGCAATTGTGTATACCGCTCCTCCCGTGCCGAAAGCTACTACCACTACTACCACCACTACTTCTACCACTACTACCACGACTACTACTAGTACCGCAGCAGTTCGTCCGGCTCTTTATGCTGTGCCACTACCACCGCTGGCTACAACAACTGAACTTGCCCCGGCACCAGTGCCACAACCAGAAAATGAAACAACAATAACAACTTCAGCAGCAAATGATACCACAGCAACTGATCCAACTCATGATGGACCAGCACCAGCGCCACAACCAGAACCAACAACAGAACCAGCTCCAGCACCAGAACCCCAACCTGAGCCTGAACCACAAACTACCGATCCCGCTCCACAACCAGAACCCCAAACTACTACTACCACAACCACAGAAGCACCCCTGCCGCCTCCCCCACAAACTACCACAGCGGACATTGTCGTAACCACACAAGCACCCCAACCCCCACCACCACCACCCCCACAACCTCAATGCAGCGCCACAAACATAGCCGCATGCGCAGCGCTCACCTCCACCGACAAACCCCCACCCGTCGCAAACCTCTCTGTCCCAGAAGAATGCACGATCCTCGCAAACTACGCGCGATCCCACTACAACCCCACCGCCAAACCGTTAACCTGGTCCCCAACCCTAGCCGCCTACGCGCAAGCATCCGCAGACTACAGTGCAACAAACAACTGCTGGGACTGCCACACAAACTCGGGGCCTGGAACAACGTGGGGACAGAATCTGTATTTGAGTAAAAAATCGTGTGCGGAGAGTTATTTCGGGTGGGTTACGAATGAGGCGGCTGGGAATGATCCTGTGAATGTGGATGCGGGGCATTTTACGAATGTGGTGGGGTTTGCGGCGCCGTATAAGACGATTGGGTGTGCTTCTTCGAGGATTGGGCAGGGGGCTACGGTTTGTAATTATGGGTTGTGATAGAGAGAACGGAGCGCGGGTGGGGGGAGATCGTGAAGAGTGATTAGGTGAGTGAGAGAGGGAAAGCGAGAGCTGGCTTTCGTTCTCTGGAAGTAGGATGCACTCTGGGATGTGGTTTTTCCTTGCATATATACATATGTCATTAAAAAAGAAGAAGTAGATTTCAGGTACTTTTTTTTAATCGAAAAGAGTTTAAAAACTCAAGAATCAGAGACACACAACAGCTAAGGTTGCACCTTTCTTGTTGAGAGAGAGGGGGTTCAAACCTTTCTGTGATTAATTTTTTTTACTGGCTTGATACCAAACTAAAATTCAATTGAGAAAGAAAAGGGAATGAAATTGGGAAGAGCCCTATTGTTTGTTGCTCTTACCGCGTCGGCAACCGCAAATTCTGCAAAGAAGAAGTGCGCCCCAAAGTATGCCGCCGTTGTTGTTGCTACTCCAACAACAACTGTCACCACCGTCGCGCCTGAACCAGAACCAATTTACGATCAATCCTTAGCTCCAGCACCTGAACCACAGGCCGAAGTCGACGCTCCCATCGTTCTTGAATCGGTACCTGAAGACCAGATGCGGAAGATGTGATTGTGGAGAGTAATCCAATTCCAGAACCTGAGCCACCACTCGTAGAATCACGTCCAGAGCCTGACGCTCTTCCAGCCCCTGAACCTCAACCAGAAGTCGAGACTCCAGCTCCTCCAGCTCCTGTACCACAGCCACCGGTTGTAGTGATCCTCCCCACGGTCTGCACCAAAGGTACAATGGACTTTTGTAAAGTCCTCGCAAACACGGATACACCACCGAATGTGAAGGGACTTCCTGTTGATCAGGAATGCACTATTCTTGCAAACTATGCGCGTTCGCATTACTCGGGTGCTGGGCCACTTGTGTGGAATGAAAAGCTTGCGGAATATGCAACTGCGAGTGCCAAATACGCTGCCGAAAATAACTGTAGTCACTGCCACACCAATGTAATACTTTTTTAAAACGGGTTTTCACTTTGCTTATTATTTTTCCTAGAGTGGAAGTGGAACTTCATGGGGCCAGAACCTGTACACAGGAAAAGGACTCATGCACAAACTCCTACCACGGATGGGTAACGAACGAAGCTTTGGGGAACGATCCATATAACCTGGATGCCGGACATTTCAAGAATATTGTTGGGTTTGAAGTGGATTATAAGACGATTGGGTGTGGATCGTTTGTTGCTGCAAGCGGTATGGCTGCCACTGTTTGTAACTATGGGCTTCGCGTTTTGTAGAGTGTTGTTATTAGAAAGAAAGAATCAGAAAATACAGTGGTTATGTTGCTTAAATTGTGGTTGAGTGTGGTTGAGTGTGTGTGTGTTGTCGAATTTGAATCAATCAGAATATATCAACCAAGCCGTCGCACTTTCTTGTTTTGCCTGTATTCGGGTGTGAAAAAAGGGGATCGGAATAAAAGAAAGATTTGTTGCAAGACGAGTAGCTCTTGTAACTCAGTGGTAAGAGTGTCTGTCTTATATGGTCGCCACGGCTGTATGCACGCAGAAGGTCGTGAGTTCAACCCTCACCTGGAGCATTTCCTTATTGTTGGAGAGGCGGGTGTCTGGATGGTGGTTGGGCGGGAGTGAGGCGACGCGTCAATAACAAAACGCCACTGGTTGGTTGCTGACAGCTCGCTCCTTCTCGAGATACGGCGTCTATGAAGGAAGTTGTTGGGTTAGGGGTGCTACTCCTTACTCTTCTTTCTTTTGAATATTTGACAGCCAAGCACCGAATCCAACATTAACTTCCACCCCAAGATTGACCGCAACCCCGATATATCCCAGACTCAAAGTCAATAATACATGTCTTTCACATTGTAAATATTCATTTGGAATCTTGGATTCACTTCATTCATCGTTTGTGTAACTGTTGGGTATGTGAAACTGTTGGGTGTAGAAACCCACAAAAATGACGAAAGCATACGTCAACATAGTTTATATCGCACTCTTGAGCGCGAAAAAGCAGAGAAACTGGCTCGAATGGAAATCGCGACTGTTTTTCAATGGCAGGCTTTATCGGACTCATACCGTTTCAATCATATACATTCACGCGAAACAGAATGAAGCCAAAACTCATTAGAGAGGTGACGTATAACTTGGTCCATTTTCTCCTTGTAGGTCTCTACAAGCCCGCTCCTCCCTTATTTTCTCCAAATCTCCAAACCTCATTATTGACCAATGAAGTCAGCTCTTCTTGCCTTTGCCGTAGTCGCAGGCACCTCCTCTGCTGCTTCTATTTCATCTTCATTTACGTTTCAGCGCCTGAACTCACAGCGGGCAGCGAACGAATCGAGTTTGACTGGTCACATTGTTCCGAACCTGGATGCAATCTCATTCGCCAACACCCAAGAGTGTCTTTATACCCATAAAGTGGCCTCAAATGACTCCTGTTTGTCAATTGCGTACAAGGCCGGAATTGTATGTGATCCATTAAAGATTGATCCCCGATGATCCTTAACAAACGGAACACTCAACACAGGAAATGCACAAACTTATTGAGCTAAACACGGCTAGCAATGAAAACTTTACTTGTAACAACATCAAGCCAGACGATATCATTTGCACTGTTGGCCGTGGTGATCTCATCCCAATTGCCAACAACAACACCATTGCATCAGTATCAAACCCAGTCCAACAAGGTTCATGCTTGACCTCATATACTATCCATAATGTTGAATCATGCGACGGAATTCTTGCCGCGTTTCCGCTCTCTCCCACTGATTTTAAGATCCTCAATCCAGTTCTCAACTGCTCGTCTACCGCGATTGCCTCTCTTGTTGGTCAACAAATGTGTCTCGAGGCGTTTATCGACGCCAATGCAACCGTTCGAATGGGATTCCCTTTCGATAAACTGAATTCCTCACTTCGCAACAAAAAAACAACCAACCTCAATGACACAACTACCCAAACCTTGGGTCCTGTTTCTTCGGATTGCACTTCTAACGTGACTCTTTCTGAAAATCTTACCTGTCTTGGAGCTTCCAACGGTTATAAAATCTCATTGACCCAGTTGACGGCCTTTAATCCAAGTCTCAACTGTACCTCCAGCATTGCTGTTGGTTCTTTTCTATGCACGGCTTCCAGTGTAACTATCCCAAATGTCATTATTCCAACTACTCCAAATGTGAAGGCGTTGCCAACGGCAACAAGTGCTCCTGGGGAAATTCCAAGTCCAAGTCCTGAAGCTCCTGCCCCATCGCCTGAACCAAAGCCCGAACCAAAGCCTGAACCTCAACCTGAACCTCAACCTGAACCACAACCCGAGCCGAAACCTCAACCTCCTAGTCCTGGTAGCGACTTCGCGTACGTGGTATTTTCTGTTTGCTCGATATTCCTCTAACCGAAAAACCTATTACGAACAGGCAAGATTGCTTGAACGTGCACAATAGCTTGAGAGCTCAGTACGGTGTTCCACCGTTGACTTGGAGTGACGATATTGCGTACAACCACGCCGCCCCCGTCGCAGACAACTGTGCAACTGGAAGAATTTGCCCCACATGCCACCAAGACTCTGGACCAGGAACCATTTTCGCTCAAAACATGTTTTACGGTCATTCCTCTTGCTCCTCGGCCATTGGCGGTTGGATGAATAGTCCGGGACATGCTAGCAACATTCTGAGCTCATCCTGGACCAGATTTGGATGTGGAGCTGGTTATTCGAATGCAGGATGTATGGTCTGCGACTTCACGTGGTGATGTTCCATAACCTGCATAATTGGACATTCTCGTTTCCTTTCACTTCTTTTTGACCTTTGATAGGTGAAGTTTGTTGAAGATCTCATTTATATAAAAGACCTTTATGATTCAATTTTCAATATTTTTTCCTTTGAGTCACTGTTCCCCAAGGGTGGCAACCGATTGACGGGTTGCAACAGCATTATTTGCCCCATCACGAAGAGAAACTTTTGCACTTTCAACTGGCAGGCTGTATCCTCTTTGCGGCGACGTACTCGATAGTCGCCGTTGTCGATCTTCCACTACTTGATTCTTCATTCTGTTGTTGACGTGCATCAACCGTTGAATCTCATTTGACATTTCGGTTACGCGATTCACTGCTGCTTCCAATTCAAAACTTTTTTCGTATTCAAGACTCCGCCACCATTCTACCTGTGAAAGTGCGTCTTGGATCTGATTTTGAAGCTCCGTGTTCTCAGCTTGGGCTTTTTTCAAGGCGAGGTTGGCTTGCTGTCCGAGTTGGACGGCTTTTACCTTTTCTTCGAGTAGGTGGATCGTATCGGCAGAGTTCTTTTCCAGAGTCCGGTAGGTTTTGGTGATTTCCGTCAGTTGGGTAGTTAGTTTGGCAATCTGAGATTTGCATTCAGAATTATCCTTTGATAAGGCGGCATTTAGGGAAGTCAAATGCATTTCGCGAATTTGATGTTCCTGAGCGTGCGAGTCATCATCGTTCTTTAGTTGGCTTAATTGTGAGGCAAGTCGTTCTTGAAGCATTGAGACGGTGGATTCGAGTCCTGCGATTTTGACTTCGTGATTGGAATTCGTTTGATTGGCATTATGAAGCTGTCCAACAGTAATAAATAAAAAAAGCGTGTACAACATTGAAAATACCTTGAACTCAAGCCATTCAATACGGCTCTTCATTTTCGATACTTTTTCAATCTCCTGTAATAAATTGACTTTGGGGATTTCGCCTTCTCCTGCAGCTCCCAGAACATCTCGATCCTGCAAAAATACTTGCATCATCTCCACCTTATTGCTTAAATAGCTTTCCTTCTTTTTAGCTTTCCCGATTGATTCAACCAACTCCTCTACTTTCCCAGTTAACGAATTGACAGTAAATTTAGCCTGATTCAACTGTCCCGTCAAAGATTTTACTTGCTCTTTGTACATGCGCGAAGTAAATTCCTCAGTACTAGAAGATGGCGTTGTGCAGTTTGTACTTTGAGCAGGCGTACCAGCTCCGCCACCATATTGATAACGCCTGGTCCCGTTTTTTCCGTTGGTAGTACTACTCTCTTGAGTTTGGAGGGATCTGATAACGTGCTCGGCCTCATTCAGGAGAGTCATAAGCTCTTTGTTTTGGACTTCTTTAGAGTGAAGCGCTTTGATTAAACTCGCCAAGGAGTCAGACTCTTCTTCAGCTAATTTAGGATGGTTGGGAGTGGATAGACGGACAGGCGATGGTGGTGGGGAGCGTAACGTGTCACGATTAATTGGACGAATGAAGCAGACACATAAAAGGATGATGATTGGAAATGGAATGATACATAGGTATGCGATTTTAAATGAGTATATAAAAGAGGATATGAGGTTTGAGTGTGCTTGTACTGCTATTTCAGTTGAGATTCCGGATAGAATACCCAATAAAGCCAAAGGCTCAGTCGCGTCCAATGTAATATTTTGAGATTGCAAATTCGAGATGTAGCTGGACAGTATAGGATAGTCAGGCGGCTTTCTTTACAATCAGATTGTTAAAGATAGTTCCCGTGTAGGCAACACCGATGGCGCTGAATTGCAGTCGTGAGGAAAGAATATTTTTTTGAAGACATGAACATACCCGCCCAGTGTCTGACAAGCGGTTGAAACAGCAGTGGCGATAGCTATTTGGGAATAACCAACACTCGCTTGTAATCCCAAGACTCGGATTTGAATCATACTACCAGCCCCAATACCATACAAAAACAGTGAAAGGAAGGTGGTAGCGCCTGAAGAGCTCTCATCCAAGTAAGCAATAGCGACGATGCCAGCAATCATGGCCAGTGGACCAATCATCAGGAAAGGGATATATTTTCCAGTTTTTGAAACAATGCGTCCACTGGAAATTGAAAGAAGTACCAAGCCAAAGACCATTGGGATCGTCTTAATTCCAGCATCTGTTGCAGAAACCTCATTCACCACTTGAAAAAACAAACTATCATGGAATGACTATTAAGAGACTGCACACTCCATAAGAATTTTTTAAATCGCCAAAACTTACGAAATATAGTAACTCCCAGAAAAGAATCCAGCCCCTATAACTACAGCTGTGACCAAAAGAGCAGCTACATTAGAATTTATAAACAATGACGCAGGAATCATGGGTTCTTTGGCGACAGATAGCTCAACGTACACAAAAGCTGCGAAAAATGCAACGGACAAACAGAATAAACCAATGACTTCAGCGGAATACCAAGCCCACGTCGACCCGCCCAACTGTAAAGGAGTCAGAAAGCAAACAACCGTGGCAAACATCAACACTATTCCAAGAAAGTCGATGCGTCGAATTTTTTCTCGTATAGACCCTTCTGGCGGTGGAAATTCCAGGAACATTGCAGCAGTCCAGATGGTTATTGCGCCAAAAGGCAGGTTGATGTAAAAACACCATCTCCATGAAATATGGTCTGAGAATGCTCCTCCAATTAAAGGACCAATTACTACGATGTGGAAATGTGAACACACAGATCGAATGACGAAACAAATGGTTACCTGACGAAAGTCCAAACGCGGCGCCTATCATTCCCTGATATTTTCCACGGTCCTTCAAGACAACTATATCAGATATTACTATGAGAACCATGGAAAATATCCCTCCGCCGCCAACTCCGGCAATCGCACGTCCAACAATCAACCCTTCCATAGATTGAGCAGCGCCACAAAGAAGAGATCCAATTTCAAAAATGATAATGGCTAGTAAAAATATGACTTTTCGACCAAATATGTCCGCGAATTTCCCGTAGCTAAAAGTTGTGGTGTTCTCTTAATCGTTAAGTTCAAGTTGGTCATAATGCCAGCACTTACAGTGTTGAAAATGTACAGGCCGTTAGCAAATATGAAGAACCAATCCAAGCAATCAGATCCTGATGACCGAAATCTGCGATAATGCTTTTCAAAGCAGTGCTGACAATGGTTTGGTCAAGGGCAGCTAGGAATATGGCAAATGAGAGTCCCATGAAAACCATGACGAATTGGAACTTGGAAAGTCTGACGCGTGGCTCGTCTTCTTCATTCAAGAGAAGTTGAGAAGATGGCCCTGTGAGGACATTGACAGGATTCGTTGCGATTTGTTTCAGGACCTCTGGAATCACCACAGTTTCGCTCGAATCTCTATTATTGGATGCGGAAGAAGAAATAATAAAGTCTTGAGAAACATGATCCGTGTTTCGAATAGCATTGTTGTGGTGGGACATTTGACAAGGAAATTTGAAGTCCCGCCCAACTTCCAGCAAAAGTGAAAATCAAATGTCATTTGAAATAGATTGAAATCGGTTTATATAATTACTAAGCGCTGCTGGCCTGTTCGCCTGTTATGCTCCGACTGCTGAGCTCCCTCGCTTCGAATTCCACTTTGCGAACTCTTGCATCTGTCTTGTTGTGATCAACGGCCACGCGCCCTCCCATCCAGCAGGTCTAGTGCTTTCAGCCTCTGATTGAACAACGGGTGCACTGACTGGTTCTGTTGGAAGCGCTGGATTGTAGTGTGTGGCATGTGCAGATGTGTCAGGCAGTGAGTCCCCAGGCGCATAGACGCCGTTCGTCGGAGCTCGTGCAGCTGGAGCACACACAGGAGCATAAACATCGTCATCAGCCGTTGAAGCGGGGAGGCGTGGCGCCACTGGAGCATAAATTTCATCGGACGACAGTGAGGGATTCGAATGGAAGGCCGGGATTTCGTCTCTCGCAGCAGGAACGGGACTCGGTGATGGACCACTTGCGATAGAGATTCTTTCAGACCGTGGATGTGTTGGCTGCGACAGAGCGGCGTAGGGAACGGGGTTGGATGCATTGTACCGCTTGATGACTGCCTCCAGAAGGCTCATTTCCCGAAGAGTATCGTTGAATTTGGCTTCGGCGGCTGCAAGCTTGTGCAGATCAAAGTATGGGTTATTTATTAAATTGGGCGATTGGATTGAAGACCCACCTTGTTGTTGAGACTGATGATACGATCCAAGTCGACCTCTTCGTTGATCAAACCCTCCAAGTCGATACATTGTACTCGATGTAACTACAGCTGTGACTGCAGTGCCCGCAGGCGGCCCATATCGACTTCACTCATGTTGATTAAATCTCAAATTGATTTCCTTTTGACAATTCATTCTTTACTTTCTAGAACAAACAAAGCGGGTACTCTTAATTTAGAAATCAGCCAAAAGCAGAGAATGCAAACGACAAACGATTCGAAACCGGTCACTGTCTTTGTCACTATATCTGATGGTCAAACTGTTATTGTTACCATTGCAAAACAAGCAACAATTGCTGATCTCAAGAAAGCCGTCGAGCAAGAAATGAAGGGTGAAGAAGCAGGTTCAGTCGAGAAAGGCATTATTATGAGTGGTGGTAGAAAGTGGTCAGACGGCTCTGTCTTGAGAGAACTTGATGGAGCCGACAAGGGTGTCCTCAAAGTTTCTCTTGCATTGATTTCAGTCAACACAGCGAAGAAGCAAGTATCTCTTTTCTGGGAAAATTGAGGCATTGGGGTATAATCTATTAATCTCGCCGCTATTCTTATACTTAAGACCGATTGTTGTTGTTCGAAAAGCCCGCGATGGAAACACGAATCTGAGTTGCCATAGGTGCTTTAAACCCACAACCAGAACTTGCGTTACATGCGGAAAACATATATGCGCGTCTTGCATGCAGCTTAAAGAATCAGATCCTTCGGATGTTGACGGGCGAAAAAGACGAGTTACCTTTTCTGAGTCAACAGCAATTCCGATGGAGTGCCCTCCATGTGCTCAAAGTCGTGCAGAATCACCTGAGGCGAAAAGCCCGATTAGCCCAATGATAGCGATGGTCAAAAACCATTGGCAGTCTAACCGCTGGTGTATCTACCTGGTCATTGCGTTTCTGCTCGGAATCACGCTCCTTTTGCTTTTAAAGCCTCATATCCCTTCACCTTAGTTTTTTAGTTCCTTTTATTCTCTTTCCCGAAATCCAAATTGAAATAAATTCATCGAAAAACAAGGTCTCGAATTCCACCCCTTGCCACCGTCAATACACACACATCACTAGCCTTCAAACTTGCAAGCATTCTTAAACGTACTCTTTTTTTAGAAATGGGAGAAAGCAGAACAGAACTCCTTGCTTGGGTACGGCAGGACAATTCCAAATTCCCATTGCTTGGACACTAAAGCCAACAACAGCTCAACGACCTTTGTCAAGTTAACTACACCAAAATCGAGCAATGTGGAACTGGGGCCGTTCACTGCGCAATTATTGATTCAATCTACAAAGACGTATGTATTCTTTATTTGACACCTCTTTGACAGTCTAACACTCTTCATTATCAAAGGTGCCCCTCTCCAAAGTGAAATTCAATGCCAAACAGGAATACGAATACGTGACAAACTTTAAGATTCTCCAGGCCGCGTTTGACAAGCACAAGATTGACAACGCCATTCCCGTCGAAAGACTTATGAAGTGCAAATTTCAGGACAATATCGAGTTTTTGCAGTGGTTGAAAAAATACTGGGACCAGTACTTTCCTGGTGGTCCTTATGACGCTGCCGGTCGTCGTGGCGGGGCACATGCAGCTGGTGGTGCGGTAAAGTCGGTAGGAACTCCAATTAAAAAGGCTGCAGCTCCTTCGGCCACAAATCGGTCGGCAATTGCGCCTGCTGCTTTTGGCGCGGCAAAATCAGCCCCACTTGCCGCGCCAGCTGCTGAATACCAGAAGAAGTTGGCTGAAGTGACTCAACACGCCGAGGAACTGAAGGAAACTGTTGGGCAGGTGGAGAAGGAGCGGGACTTTTACTTTGCAAAGCTGAGAGAAATTGAAATGTTTGTATCTGGGCAATTGGAGGAAGGCGGTTCTGGCAACAAGGAGTCACTCACTTACATTCAGGTTTGTCTTTCAGTTTTATGTTTTACTTCGCTTCTATAAATACTGCTTGCTACTTTTCTTGTAGAATATCATGTACAAGACGGAGGATGGTTTTGAACCACCTGCTGCTACTGAGGAAACGTTTTGATGAGATCGGACTCTGCTCCATTAACCATCGAGTATTATATGTATTACAGCTCTAATTATGCTTTAATAAAGCTTGTTTATTTGTTGATCCATAAACTTGCAGTACACTAATAGACAAGGGCCACCAGCCAAGAACGCAATCAATAGCGAAATGACGTAAACTTGGTTGCGAATATGGCCCGTGCGATGTCGACATGGGCTTGTCTACAGCGAAAAGGGGGCGAAAAATTCTATTGAATCGATTGCACCATTCCCCCTTGTCGCACGCTTTAAAAGATCTATAAGAGTTGGCCCTTCTCCCACACTCTCCTGACCATCCATTTCTGTGCCGAGAATGCCTTACGAAGAAGTTCCTGAGTCACAGTTCGAATCGCTGAAGCGTTCAGCCAAAGAATCCATCAAGAACTTGCCACAAACATCAAAACAGTATATCCGAGCTCTGTTCCCAATAATCAGCTGGTTGCCAAGATATAATCTCCAATGGTTTATTGGAGACTTCATTGCTGGATTCACAATTGCTCTTATTTTGTTCCCTCAGGTAATCTCAACACCCTGTGCACGATTGGTAATTTTTCTAATAATAGCCCTTCCTCAGGCTATTTCATATGCAACAAAGCTTGCTGGACTTCCAGCTGAATATGGTCTCTACACTGGATTCGTTGGTTGCTTGTTGTATTCTGTGTTCGCCACTTCCAAGGATGTTACTATCGGTCTTACTGCCGTTCTTGCTCTCGTGTTGGGTCAATCCATCAACTCCAACTTGGGTTCCAAAGCCACTACCGCTGAGAAGGTCACTTTCGGTATCACAATGAGTTTCTGGGTCGGAATTATCCAGTTGTTTATTGGAGTATTTCGTTTGGGTGTCGTTGTCGACTTTGTCCCTATCCCTGTCATTGCTGGGTTCACTTCAGGAGCTTGTATCCAAATTCAAATCCAACAACTGCCTGGTCTCTTTGGAGTAAAAGGAATCAACACCAACGAAAACCCCCCATATCAGATCTTGTACGACTTCTTGAGTTCTGTTGGCACTGGAGCTTCCAAGTATGACGCTATCTTTGGAGTTACAGCCCTATTCTTCCTGTTTTCTATCAAATACATATTCCAGCATTTGGCCAAGACACGTCCAGTTCTCAGATTCGTTGGGTACATGCGTAACGCCATCGTTTTGATTGTATACATTGGAGTTTCCTACGCTTTCCGCGACAGAAAAGACATGCCTTTCTCCATTGTCAAGACTATTCCAAAGGGTCTTTCTGGAATTCGTGGTCCTGACTTATCTGGCTCCTTCACATCCAAGATCTTGCCGGCTGTTCCTTCCATCTTTATTATCTCCTTGTTGGAACACATAGCTGTCGTCAAGATGTACGGTCGTCAAAACGGATACACAGTCAACCCTAACCAGGAAACTATTGCTCTTGGTTTGACCAACGTTATCGGATCGTTCATTGGAGCTCTTCCATCCACTGGTTCTTTCTCTCGTTCTGCCATTAAATCTTCATCTGGAGTCAGAACTCCATTCGGTACTTTCTACACTGGTGTTCTCGTTATCATTGGCCTGTTCACTATTACCGATGTCTTGTACTACATTCCAAGTGCGGTCTTGTCTGCTATCGTTATGGCTGCCATCTTTGAACTGTTCGTCAACTTCAAAATCCTGAAGAACGTTTTCGAAGTAGAAAGTAAGTTTGCTCCTGTACCGACACCTCAAAATTTACTGACGCTTGTATTTTCCTAGTTTTGGATGGTCTTGGTTTTATGATTGCCTTGGTTGTTTGCTTTGTCTCCACTATTGAGAACTCTCTCTACGCCTCGGTTGGATGGTCCGTGCTGGTTCTCCTTGCCCGAATTGCCAGACCTAAAATTAAGGTCCTGAACCGTAACCAAGCTGGTCACTGGGTTGATCCTTTGTTGGAAAGATCAAAAGCAGCTGAGGCCCTCCACCAAGGTCCAGAAGGCATTCTTGTGTTCAAGATTGAAGAATCACTTACCTATCCAAACTCTGGATTCTTTGCTGAACGACTCAAGGAAACTATATTGACAAAATTCAAGTACACTGGTACACACAAAGCCGCTTCTGACAAGATGTGGAGTGATGACACCCAGGAGCGGGCTCTTGCGCGTGAGAAGTTGGGCCTCGAAACACTACCACCACTTCGCGCCGTTGTACTGGATTTCAGTTCTGTGAACTACGTGGATTATACTGGTCTTCAGGCACTTTTGGACTCAAAGGATGATTTGGCCCGGTTTGCTGGGAAAGCTGTGCAGTTCCACTTTGTCAATGTTCACCGTGGCTATTTGAGCACTGTTTTGCGAGTTCCAGGTGTTGCCACAGGAGCGAGTATCGACGCTACTCCATCAGCTCCAGCTCATCAAGGGCAGGCGTTCGCGTCCCTGGCGAAGCATTTTAAAAAGAACACAGCCGTGGACGTCAAATCACTAAGTGATCGCTTGGCCGACAACTTACAATATTTCCATTACACAATCGATGACGCCGTTGCTGCTGCTGACGCAGAATCCCAACCTCAAGTTGAACAAATCACAATCACTAGCCATGCAGAGACGTCAGCGGGATACCTTGTGGCTACTAGCAAAGAATAATGTCATGTCTTCTTCTTTTGAAATCATTTCTTTTAAATCGTATTCTTCGTTATTTGGCGATAAATAAATCTTACCTGTGCATACATATTGATTCGTCTTCTGTACTCGATTTAGGAAATGATTTAAATAGCGTTTCACAGAATTCCAAATAAAAAGTTGCTGATTTCTTTCAGTTATCAAATTGCGTCATTTTCGTTGTCTTCGTTAACAGGTGTTCAACTCTGTTACACAACGTACCCAATCCTGGCGGTTGATTCAACACTGAGACACAAGAAGATGCTTTTAAAGAAACACCAGAATGCAATTACTTTAAACGCACTCATTATCGATGTCTATCTTTTCGCTGGGTGCATTGTAGTGTTGGGCTTGGAATGATGAAACTTTAGAGTTGAAATCCGCACCGAATTTATCGCTGTCGTCATCGCACGGTGCACATATTGCGCCTACAATATTCACACGTGCAATTCCTTACTGGTTCAGCGAATAACTATATAATAATCCAGCGACAAGAAAGAAGTTCCCCACAACTTAGAAAATGCCATACGAAGAGCTCCCAGAATCCCAATTTGAAGGAATCAAGAAGACTACCAAAGAAACTGTCAAGAATTTGCCTCAGTCTTCGAAGGCCTATGTCAAGTCCTTGTTCCCAATTCTTACGTGGATGCCAAGATACAACTTGCAATGGTTCATTGGAGACTTTATTGCTGGATTCACGATTGCTTTGATTTTATTTCCCCAGGTAAGCGCAGTCAGTTTAACGTCTAGCCTCTAGTTACTAACCATCCTTCTGTTTTTTTTCTCGAAAAGGCGATTTCATATGCTACCAAGTTAGCCAACTTGCCAGCAGAGTACGGGCTCTACACGGGCTTCGTCGGTTGCTTGTTGTACTCCTTGTTTGCAACTTCCAAAGACGTAACCATCGGACTCACTGCAGTTTTGGCTCTTGTTGTTGGTCAATCCATCAACGCGAACTTGGGCTCGAAGGCCCCTGTTGGTGAAAGAATCAGCTTCGGAATCACGCTTAGTTTCTGGGTTGGTCTTATTCAGCTCTTCATTGGTACTTTCCGTTTGGGTGTCGTTGTCGACTTTGTCCCCATCCCTGTCATTGCTGGGTTCACGTCTGGAGCTTGTATTCAGATCCAGATCCAACAACTCCCAGGTCTCTTTGGAGTGAAGGGAATCAACACGAACGACAACCCACCATACCAAATCCTGATTGACTTTTTGAAAGCGGTTGGAACTGGAACTTCAAAGTACGACGCCATTTTTGGATGCACTGCGCTGTTTTTCCTCTTCACCATCAAATATGTGTTCCAGCACTTGGCGAAAAAGAGGCCTATTCTTCGATTCATTGGGTTCATGCGGAACGCTTTTGTTTTGATAGTGTTTATCGGAGTTTCCTACGCTTACCGTGACAGGAAGGATATGCCCTTCGCGATCGTCAAGACTATTCCAAAGGGTCTTTCAGGAGTTCGTGGTCCTGATTTGTCTGGATCGTTTACCGCCAAAATCTTGCCCGCCGTTCCGTCCATCTTTATCATCTCCTTGTTGGAACACATTGCCGTTGTCAAGATGTATGGTCGTCAGAATGGATACACTACGAATGCAAATCAAGAAAGTATCGCTCTTGGTTTGACAAACTTGATTGGTGCCTTTATTGGGGCTCTTCCATCCACTGGTTCCTTCTCCCGTTCGGCCATCAAGTCATCTTCTGGAGTTAGAACTCCATTCGGTACCTTCTACACTGGGATTCTCGTGATTATTGGTCTCTTTACTCTTACCGATGTCTTGTACTACATCCCCAATGCGGTTTTGTCGGCGATTGTCATTGCTGCCATCTTCGAACTCTTTGTCAACTTCAAGATTCTCAAGAACGTGTTCCATATCAACAGTGAGTTTTATTTGATGCATCTTCTTATTTTAGATTCTGGCTTACTGACTCGTTTTTCTCTTCTTTTTCTCATCTTCAGTTCTTGATGGTCTCGGATTCATGATTGCCTTAATCGTCTGTTTGGTCTCCAGCATCGAAAACGCGCTTTTCGCATCTGTTAGCTGGTCAGTCCTCGTTCTCCTTGCCCGCGTCGCCAGACCCCAAATCAAAGTCCTCAATCGCTCTGCCGCCGGAAACTGGGTGGACCCATTAGTAGAAGGCCCCAAAATCGCCGCATCCGTCACAAAAGCACCTGAAGGAATCCTCGTCTTCAAAATCGAAGAGTCCCTGACTTACCCCAACTCTGGATTCTTTGCTGACCGCCTTAAAGAGACCGTATTGCAATCGTTCCGATACACTGGATCCCTAAAAGCCGCGTCTGATAAAATGTGGAGTGATGATACCCAAGAACGCGCGCTGGCGCGTGAAAAGTTGGGTTTGGAGACTCTCCCTACATTGAGGGCTGTTGTTCTTGATTTCAGCTCGGTGAATTTCGTTGACTATACTGGGCTCCAAGCCTTATTGGATTCAAAGGATGATTTGGTTCGGTTTAGTGGGAAGCCTGTTGAATTCTACTTTGTGAATGTTCATCGAGGATATTTGAGTACCGTGTTGCGTGTTCCTGGAGTGGCTGTTACGGGTGCGAGTATTGATGTTACACCTACAGCTCAAGAAGGAAAGGGGCTCGCAGCGCTGACCAAGCACTTCAAGAAAAGCGAAAGCGATGTGGAATCACAGCATGAAAGGGATTCCAAAGCGTTGAATTACTTCTTCTACACGATTGATGAGGCAGTTGCGGCTGCGGATGAAGAATCAAGGGACTTTTACTCACAGGAACAAGTTGAAATTAAAACATCCGAATCGGTGGATGGATACCTCCTCAACAAATAAGCGTACTTTCCAGTTTTTCTTTTTATAAATGGTTCAATAAATCAATATCAATCCCTCAATGTTTATTCTTGTCAAAAAAACCCAACTCATCCAAAAGCAAAAAAAAGAGACAGTTGAGCGGCAAAAAATATCAGGAAAGCAGGTTTTTTTTTGTATTTACAAATGGAAATAGAAAGAAAATCAAAGAAAAACACAGGTAGAAGTTATCGATTTCCTGATGATCCATTCGCATATCCGTACAACGAAGCACTTGAGCTATAACTCTGCTGCTGCTGTTTTTGTTGTTGCTGTAATGCATTTGCCGCTTGAATTTGACTCAACAGACCAGCGATTCCTTGTGGCACTGGTGGAGCCACTGTTGCCGCTGCCGCTTGCTGCTGTCGCTGTAGTTGCATCAAAAGTGCCAGAGCAGTTGCAGATGGTGCTGGAGGCACCGCGCCTAAAGGTAATGCTGGCGCGTGTTGTTGTTGAGTTTGTGCAAAAGTTGAGAGTCCGGCGGCCCAGGGAGGCAGGGTTGGGATTACAGGGGCTGGTGGCGGTGGTGGCATTGGTAGTTGTTGCGGCGCACGGATTCGCGGGTCTCTCGCAGGTTCTAAACGGGTTTTTAGTGCATTGAGAAGGAATGATGAGTAAAAGATTTATTTGAATTTGAAAAGTCGGGGAAAATTTTTTCAGGCTCACCTCTTCGAGTTTGTTGAGTGGCTGAGGGGGCTGCTGGTGCTGGCGCTGCGGGATGCGTGGAATCTTTCGTTGACGCAGACGCACGTGGTTGTGGTTTACTGGAAGCTGAAGTAGCAGAAGACAATGTAGAAATAGAAGCAAAAAACGCCTTATCCAAAACCATGACGCCAAACAATCGATTCGTGTCAGTTTTATCAACAACATTGAATTTTGACAACACAGTTATCGTTTGCGGCACAGTACGCCCTGCTTTCACAGGAACCAAATACATGTCCCGAACACTCACGTATTTCCCACCTACAACGGCGTAACGAGACTTTTCCAAAAAGTAGTCGAGAAGTTCTTGGAATCCTCCTTCCGCGTTTGGGGTGATGATGCCATTTGACGGTGAAGAGGTTGTGGTGGTGGCAGCATCTGGAAGAAATTCGACGGCAATAACTTCTTTGGAGGAAGATAGTTTCTGTTGGTCAATGTACTTTTCAGCTGCACGGATATCAATTCTTCCTTCCACCATCACGCTCGGTGGTAAAAGCGCTTCCCAGCTCTTCACCGCCGAACCTACAGGACGACCTGCGATTTGACGGCAAGTTCCATTGAATTTGGCTACTTGAGGCATCCGAATCATTCCACTCCACACAGCATCCGTGTTTTCTGGAGGTGGTGAATCTTTTGGTGACTTTGGACTGAATCCACCATTCACCTCCTCGCCACCAACCGTAAAGTCATCATCTCGCATCCAAGAGTCATCGCCATCCATCATACCATCGCCATCAAAGGATCCCCAAGAATCAGCAACTTTCAAATTGTCCCAGCCCCCTGTTGCAGCAACAGCAGGTACCGCCGCTTCAACGCGCCCCTTTTTCGAGTCTCCATAGAAATCCTCGTTACGACGCTTGACACCTCCAGAAGAAGAGGAAGGACTGTCACCACCATCCATTTTAGCGAGCAAATCATCCAACGACTCAATCTTTGCTGGTGCCGTGATCTTGATGGGAGCACGCGCAGCCGCTTCTGCTTCGGCAACGATTCTTGCAATTTCTTTGGGGAGCAAATTTGCTGTAGCACCACTGCCGCTGAATGGCGGCATCGCCCGATCCCGTTGGAGCTCGTAATCTTCATCATCCTCGTCCATTTCGTATTCATCCCTTCTCGCTTTTGTTGTTGGCTGCTTCTTTTTATTACTAGCATCAGAAACAGTGATCGCCGCCGCCATAGACTCTGTACGAACTTCTTCATCCCCTTTATGTGTTTTTTTTGTAAACCACATCCACAACCTCTTTTGGTTTGATGCTGTTATGTAAATTCAAGATCCGGATTTCCTCACTCTTTGCCTTGATTTCATCGTTCGCCAAGTCTTTTGCTTCCAGTCGGACGAGGCTTGTTGCTGGTAACAGGCCTTGGAGAAGACGGCTGCGCAATGTGCTGTTCTTTTTATCTTTGAGGTTGAATTGGAGGGATCGGAATTTCGATTTATACTAAAATAAACAAAAATCAAAACAAAGGACAATGTTAAGTTCTGAAACGTGTATAATAAAACCAAAAGAGTAGAAGTAGAAGAAGAAGAGTGTAATTACTTTTTCACCGCAGTATCGCTTGTGCCCCTTTTCTCCGTCAGCAGTAAAGTCGAATAAGGCGTCTTCCATATTTCCAGCGAGTTCTGTGATATCCAACCAGCTTCCGCCAGCTTCTTGATGCTGTTGGTTTCCTTCTGCGACAGCAGCGGCAGCAGCAGGGGCATAGATTCCTTCAGCCTTCAAGTCTTCTTGCATATTTCGCAGCAGGTCACCAAAAGATTTACGTACGAGGCTACGTGTTTTGTCATGAATCCAGGCCATGCTAGTGGGCCCGACATCTGGCTCTTCGAGTTTTGTTGATGACGATGTTGATTTTGGGATGGAAGCTGCTGACGCACTGGTTACAGGTAAACTGGGCCTCTTTGTAGATGCGGATGAGCGACGGGATGCTGTTGAGCTTGTGCTGCGAGTAGCGGGCTATTAATTTATTTGGTGGCAAGTTAGCTTTGTTTGTTGTTTGAACACTCTTTTATGCCATTCACCTCGTTTTGTCCGTCAGCGCTACCAGTTTCTATTTGGTCACAGTTAAAAAAAGGAATTGAGTGAGTAAAGACGGTTTTTTTTTGTTTTTTGGAGGGTAGGTTGGGTGAAGTTGGGTGAGGGCAAACAATGTCACGTTGGCAGGGATGCCAATGACTCAGTCCAGATGCGCCCGACTGCTGTTAACCACACACGACGGATTATTATTATTGGCAATGGCGCCAAGAACATATATCAAACAGCGAAAAATGTGGTTTTGGGTGTGAGAGACTATCCAATCATCCTCAGCCAACAACTGAATTCCAGGCCTCCACCAAAACGCCGAAGCATATTGAGTCAAATCAAACAATACAATTTATACAGAAATTATGTGGTCCGTATGTCATGGTTATTGAATAACAACAGGAGACCGGCTGGATGGCGTATTGATCATTCACCAAACCGCCAAGCGTCTGGTCCTCCCAGACATCCCAAAAGCGCACATATATCATACATTCGCAAAAATACCGCAAGGCGTAGGTGGGAATTCAGACGAAACGGAAGGCGAGAAGCACAACCGGTTTCAAACCCACCCCCCAGCAGCCCACCACACAAAAAAAGAGAAAGATGAACAGTTTGACGATTACTCACCGTTAGCCACAGCGTCGTTCTTTGCCTGCACGCAGCATGGACACTCGTAGAACTTGATAGTCTGGCCCATGCGCTCGGTGATGTTGACGCAGGCGCCGTGGTACCTGTCCAGCCAGTGTTAGAGCCCCGCCTCGGCCAATCAGAGCAACACGCACCAGTCCTTGCACACGTCGCAGCAGATCATGAAGCGCCCGTTGTCGACGCCCCGACACACGCAGTACACGCGCTCGCCCGCCTCGTTGTACGGCTGCTTCGTCTCGCGCACGCTGCGGATCGTCTTGCGGCGCAGCCCGCGCGTAGTTACTTCGTCGTCGTGCTGTTTGTCTTCTAATTGTTCTCTTTCTTCTCTCTGTTCTTCGCGCGCCTCGTTTTCGTCGTCGTCGTCGTCGGCAACGAACGTCACCTGCGCCACGTCGAGCGGCATCCCCCACGGGAGCGGCGGCGGCTGCGAGGGCGTCATCATCTTGTGGTGGGTGGCGGTGGTGGTTTGTTGAGGAAAAAAGTAAAAAAATGAAATGTTTTCCTTGTCTATCTCTTCTTTCTTATTCTTTTTTAATCTTTTAAGCTCATGCATGGTATGAAGCTCTTGCAGTGGAGTTGAAGTGCATAAATCCCTCCTAATACACGCTCATATCTTTATGTGAGATAGAAATAGTTGCTTACAATTTTCGCACACGTGGTTTTCTGAAACAAACACCAGAAACACTTTCTCAAAATGGAATGCTCACATCAGGATCCATCCTTCAATGATCCTATAGAAACTTTGGCCGTAGAAAGTTCGGCGAAACCAGATGCAAGGGTGGGTCTAGTGACAGCTGTCGTGCGAACCGTCACGGTTCAGGGATCGCTGCTTATGATGGGTGCAGCCAAAGGTCTCCTGAAGTGGTATGCTAAATCTATCCATCATTTCGTACTTATAATACAAAATTGTTCTATATGTAAGGTTCTTTCGAATGCCAGTCAAGTTGTTTCGTCCATACGCTGTCAACCCATACTTGGTTGTGTCAACGATGGCAGCCCAAGATGGAAAGACAATGAGTCCACAATACTTGAGACAAGTTGTCAAGAATGAAGGATTTGGAGTGATTGGTCGAAATATGGCACCTCTTCTCGTCGTTAATTCGTTGATTGGAGCCTTCTTGTTCAACACTTATGCATTCTCAACCCACGCATTGGAGTCTATTATTGGACGATCGACCACTCAGAATACGGATACATCAGTTACTTTTAACTGGATTCCTTTTGTCTCTGGCTGGACTGCTGGAGCAGCGCAGTCTCTATTTTCTACACCTGTGGACAACCTTCAACGATCACTCTCAACAGACTCTATTCTAGCTCACAGACATTCAAAAGGAGGAATCGCCTCGCTGATTCTTGCAAACTTGAAAGACTTGGCCAAATCAGCAACAACCGCAGCCATCCCACAAAAACATTCTGAAACAGAAACAACAGCCAAGAAAACGCCATTCGCTCATTACTCCGACAAAGCGCACCACTACCGTTCACATATTCACACGCATTTATCCCCTTACAAGTCGCTCTTCCACAACTTTCCCCAATCCTGCCTCAAAGACTCTCTTGGATTCGCGCTATTTTTTGGACTCTTTGAGAATGCACGCGATTATGGCAAACTGGCTGTTCAAACTATTCAAGATTATTATCAAGCACCCTCTAAATCCTCTGTAGAACTACATCCCATCATGAAGGGCGTCACAATCACGGGTCCTCAGGCGTTGGCGGTTGTTGCAGCAGGTGGACTCGCTGGAATGGGATTCCAAGCCGTTTCGTATCCGATCGATCGAATCAATGCAGAGATGCAAGGACGCGCGAATCATAATCACCCAAAGGAAAGCTGGACTCACGTTGTCAAGCGGATGGGTGGGATTCGGCAAGTGTATCGGGGGATTGGTGCACAGTTTGTTCGTGTTGTACCTGCGAGTGCTGTCGGACTTTTTGTGTTTGAAATCGTGAATGAATATTTAGGTCCATAATTAAAAAAAACATGTTTTGAACTGTAACACTAGGGACTTTTTATTTTCATTTTTGTATTTATCTATGTTTTGAACGTATTTCACACACACACACACACACACTCTCTCTCTCTCTAGATAAGAAAAGAAGGGTGTAAAGAAATGGTGCTTTTTGCTGTTTTGGGTCAAAAACTGTTTTAACATACAACGAAGTGATTTAAAATTGAGCAAATAGACGAAAAAACAAGCTTGTCCATGGTTACTTGCGAGACTGCGAACATGGTGTTGGACGTTTTTGTATCAGAAATTGCATGGGAAAGGGTATTGACAAAAACTTTGACTTAAAATTCACATGTCTACTGGTTCCATCTTGCCCATCCGCGAAGCCGGTCATTCGCCTTCTATTCCAATCGAAGAACTAAGAGCTAAAACTTTGCTTGCACTGTGAGGCCTCTTATGACTTTCAGGTTGAAGCTGTCAAACCTTAACCTTTTTGACAGCACCAACGCAATTAAGCCGCTGCCGCAGTTACTCGCATTTACAGAAAATGATGTAACAGATATCGCCCAAAAAATGGATTCGATGTTATGGAATGCCTCTCGTGGTCAACGCGTACGTGCATCGCCATCCACTAATTTTGAATCCTTTCCTAACATCAAAAGCTAGGAATCTTAGAAAAAAGCTTTGTTCATATCAAAAGTTAAAGATATAAAACAGCTCCGCGATACCATGTTCTCGACAATCACGGGTACATTTCTCGAAGTAAGCCTGTCGTTGTTGGCCAGTTGGAATGTCTTCAATCAGATACAGAATCAAGCTGTACTCCCAAGAAAAACATTCATTCACTTCATTACTGCTTATCAATGCTCTGTTATTTCAGCTACAGTAACCGAAAATAACGCGTGGACTTCTCAAACTTCTAGTACTCCTACATCACTGACGTGTGAAGAAACTCACATTTGTCAAAACAGACGGCAACACGTGCAGGAAACCCTTTTACATCAACTACGCACTCAACAGGGCTTGATGAGGGCACAAGCATTGTCGAGTCCCGAGCCAAAGCCTGAAAATATATCCCATCCCAGAACTTACTCCTTTACATTCTCCTTCCCAACAAATGAACAACGCCCAACTCTGGGGCCTCATCAGCCTATGCTCACTTTTAATGCCGCGAATTGTTCTTCTTTGGCACAGAAAATGAACAACATCGACATCCATTTGTCTCAACGACGCGCACAGAATGAAATGGCGCGAGCTGCATTGACAATAGTAGCGCTGCGGAAAATACCCAGCCATTCAAGCATCGAAGTAATTCCGACAGGGCTGCAATCGGCAGTCACTTCTCAACCCCAACCAAACCCTCCAACCGCTCCGACGCTACAACCAGCACCCCCAGCACCCCCTCCACCGCCACCGCCACCGCTACCACCACAGATACCGACACGGTTACCGACACAGATACCGACACAGATACCGACACAGATACCGACACAGATCCAACAAGCTGTCATACAAGGCACCGCAACCGCCATCGGAACAAGCACTAGTAACCACATTCTCAATCAAAGCAATATCGAACCCACAACGACGATTGAAGCTGCTCCCGTACTTCCACCAAACCATCCACTCCTTATAATCCATCCACTTCCGGCAACTCCAAATGCATTGCTCGGTATTCTGGCATTCCATTGGTGGCTAATTGTTTATAATGTGATACTGGTATTCTCTCATACGTCGCTGCTCATTGCCAAGTTATGGAATTTTGATACTCAAAAGTGCGCCACTCCCGAATTTGAAGGATCTGAAGTCATACAACCCAGAGAACCTACAGCAACACTCACTGAATCTCCTTCCTTCAGCCAGCTTGCGCCATCTGTTTCGCTGGCTTCCGACTCGTTGCAGCAGCAGCCCCACAATAGAAATATGTCAACTGCAATACCGGTTGCATCACTCTCGGTGGCATCCTTCCCAAATAGAGAGGTTCTTAATAGGCCATCAACCCCAGATATCCCAATAAGTGCAATGAATCCTTCATTCAATGTTGCGCCCTTGCAGCGACCATCTTATAGACAGTCACAAACCATTGAGACGCGCATTCGGAGGTCGGACACTGTGGGTTTTAGTATCGAGGACGAACTCGCAAGTATCAACCGGTTCCGCTCTTTGAATCCCGGTCGCCATATGGAAGCTGGAGGGCCAATCATGCTGCTTCGAAACCACATTGTGACAATAAACCCAATGCTATGGGGCCTTGAGCACACAGTACTCTGGGCAGCGATGGTTGACAGAATTGGAAGCAAATTGGAAGCGGCTGTAAGAGGTTCGAGTTTACTTTTGTTTGTATTTTTGTTCAAAAAAAACCAGAACACGAAATCCTGGGAAGGCATCTCTTACAATTGACCAGACAAGATATGCAGAGTTTCTTTGGATTTGGGTTTCGAGATTGCTTAATTTTGGAGGAAGAGATTTCTATCTTGAGACTTTATGTTCGTCAAGAGGCTGTGGACTTTGACGATGAACGTCCTCAAGGCCCGCGGCTGCCGGCTTATAGTTTATATGCTTGAAAAAAAATGGCAGGTTATTGAATCAAATGAGAATTAGAGAATGTAAAACAAAGAAGGAAGGGTGGAGAATATAGATGGGATATTTTTTTTACTGTATTTTTGAGTATAAATAACTGGCGTATTGCGTCTTCAATGAAAGATGTATCAAGTTTGAGTCTCCATTTTAAGCTACTGTTAAATCATCACTGTTGCAGAAAAAGAATAAGGATTGAGCCCAACGGACACGAGTAAAATTCAATTAAAATACCTGAAGTATAAATGAATCGTTGGCAAATACAATTCCTCGTCCATCCCCAATTTCTCCATTGTGATGCCTTCATCCTTGATCCCATTTTCTTCCAATGTCACACTCATATCCAAAAGCGTACCCAAACGTTTCCACATGTATCCTTTCGCATGTGCATTGAGCGACATGTATCGATCTTGTATTGCTGATAGCTTTTCTTCAACGCAAACCTTTTTTTTTTTGAAATTCGAGAGTTGGAAAAAAAGTAAATAAATAAATGAAAAAAAAGACCTCGATTATATGCTCATCCTGAGTCAACGTGTTTTTAATAATAATCTTTCGAGTCTTGCTCCCCAATTTCCCGATACAGTATTGTTCCTTGTCTAACCACCAAGGGACGCGGACGTTATACATGTCCCAATCTGCACGCGGCAACGGTGGCGGGACATGTAGAAATCTGCCTTCTGGGGTGTATCCAATCAGAGATCCAGTCAATGGATTCACGCACGTTTTCAGCTGGGTTGAAAAAAGAAAGAAAGGGAAAGGTCACACTATCCGTCGCGCACGAGAGAAAATAAAAAAAAACTCATGTATACATCTCCAGTCTTGCTAAACCAATGAGATATATCCTTCCCCGCGTTTTTAAGGATCGGAACAAGGAGTGGATCACCCTTCCTTTCCTCTGCGAGAACCGAGAGATCATACACGTGACCATGCCACGAAAGCCAGAGATCGTAAGGCGAGTTGTGGGCTTCGACTTCTGCGGGTGTGTAGTATCGTTTCGCGTCGGGTGGAGTTTTGGTGCGTGGTGTGGAGGCTGTGGACATTTTTTTTAATATTTTTGTTCTTTGTTCAGCACATTCTTGAATTCAACAGTGTATGGGGGATATATGTAAAATATAATACTCCATAATATGATGTATGATCAATCAATATTTTTATTTTTTATTTTAATGTTATTTTTTTTTTGTTTGTGAATCGCTTGCGAACAATGTTGACAAACGAGACCTTGTTTTTATGTTTCAATCAACCGCGTCTCTTGTTTCGACCGCCACCATTGTCTTCATCACTTCCCCCATCATCCACGTATTCACTCTCTTCAGAATCAGCAGAATCCCCACGTGGGCGTTTCGGTTGCTGGCCAGGTGGATATTGTTGTTGTTGCTGTTGCTGATACGGTTGTTGTTGCTGAAGCGGCGGATAACCCTGCTGTTGTGGATGAGAGCCATATACAGACGTAGAGTTATATTGCTGCTGCTGCTGTTGTTGTGGGGCAGGTGGACCAGCAGGAAGTGGACGAGATTGCTGATACGGTGGCATTTGCAATTGCTGCTGTGACGCCGACGGTGGTTGATATGACGTATAGCTTGTCGCCGCTCCACTGCTGCTAGCGTATGGATTATTTCCACTGATTCCAGGGTAAGAAGCAGGAGTGGCGCTGGTACTAGTATATGTAGGTTGTTGCTGTGTTTGAAGGGAAGGAATCGCTTGTTGTGGTGTTGGAAGCGGAGGGAATGTGCTGCCCACACCACTCAACCCCAAATCAGCGCTAGGCTGGGTCTGCGGGTACGACGTGCACCGGTTGCTGTTGTGTTGGATAACTCGAAAGAGACGAGGGATATGCTGGTTGTTGTTGTTGTTGTTGTTGATGCGTTTGTTGGTATGGTGGCACCAGTGAGTTGAAGGAAGATTCACGAGGTGGTGGTGGCCGCTGCTGTTGTGGATGGTTGCTGCAGAGTCTGTTGGGATAAAGTCTGGTATCCTGTGGTGTTATAACCAGACTGAGATGGAGGTTGCTGCAATAGCGAATGTTGCGCTCCCAATGCCGTAGGAATATCCGGAAGACACAGACGGGATATCCGGCATACTGCTGTTGCTGTTGCTTGCGGTTGCTGTTGTTGTGGAGCCATAGGGGATGCACGCCCATATTGCTGGTATTGCAGTCTTGGTGATGGATCATGGCTATGTGATTGACCACCCATCGGTTGACCTCCTCCAAGACCACCTAGATTAGGAGTTTGTCCCTATACTTTCCTTGAGTTGGATATCCAAGTGTCGCACCACCGCCATAAGCTTGCCCAAGTCCACCCATCGATTGTCCAAGACCCCCCGAGCCTTGCGGTGCAACAACGCCCATGAAGTTCGAGTACATTGCGCTGTTGCTGGTTTGCTGGTTTTGACTGTTGCCTGTGGCAGGAGGATATCCAGGCAATCCCGACGCTGACGACGAAGGGAATCCATTAAAGTCACGGTACAATCCACCATTGTTTGGTGCCGAGGGCATAGGTTGTCTTGGTTGACCTTGCGGGGACTGGTACTGACCAAAAGACTGTTGCGGTGGTTGGCCTGGTGGGCGTTGTTGAAACTGTGGATTGTTTCCATACCCAGGAAACGCTGCCCCCATTCTCTGTTGCTGTTGCTGCTGTTGTTGCTGATGCGGCTGCTGCTGACGCTGCTGCTGCTGTTGCTGCTGTTGCTGACCATATGGATAAGGATATGAGTTCCCTCCATAAGGACCCCCCTGTAAATACGGGTTCCCTTGAGACGAAGAAGTAGGAGGCCCAGACTGCCCTCCACCGCCACTGCCACCACCACCAGCACCACCCGTCCGAACCTTGACAAACCGATCATCATCCACGTCTTTACTAGGCAACGGACTCACATCCCTCTCAACAATCGCCGGCTTCATGGCCGCCTTCCGAACAGCCCGCCCCGTCACAGGATTCACCACAACCGGCTCCTCATCCTCTTGCTTGCGCTTAGGCCCATCATTATCACGCAAGATCCCATCGCGACTCATATAATGACCTGGCGCGCGTCCTCGAACAACGACACCGCGTTCCATTTCAGATTCACAGAGACGGTAGAATTCCCCGCTGGCGACTCTGCAGAGGACTTCAACGCTGACAATGAAAAACTGTTGCGACAGGCCAGCAGCTGCTCCCGAAGTAGGGCTTCCCGTCGCAGCGGCGGCGGCAGCTGCAGCCGCTGTAGGCTTCTTCCGGCCATTGTTACTCGTCGCAGTGCGGAACTGGATTCTTTCAAACACAGTCTTCAAGGCGCCTGGTTCACTATCACGGGGGACTGGTTGCGTGAGGGGGCCTTTATCTCGCTTCGATGTATGTTGGACGAGTTCAACGGGTGTGGTTTTGGTTCCGTTGGTGTGTGCGCTAATGTGGGTGAGGAAGCTTTTGATGGGGACGAGTTGGTTGTTGAGTTCCAAGTGGTAGACTGGCGCTGGTGCAAAGATTGAAGTCGAAGAAGAAGGGGTGGGTGCGATTGGGATTTCGCCGTTGCCGTTGGTGCTGGATTCGGGTTTTGGGATATTGGGAAACAATGGACCGGCGCCCCCGATTTCAGCTGTTCTTTGAGCTCCGTTTTCAGTAATGTTGAAGGTGGAGCTGAGTTGGAAGTAGTTTCGGCGATCTAAAAGTTGTCTCAGCAATGTTTCACAACAAAAAACAAGCAGTCAACTCTTACAGCAAGTCCAGTTTCCTTCTGCAATGAAAAAGCCACGATCAATCTTTGGCTTCATTTCAATGGAATACCTGGAGAAAGGTTCAGAAAAAAATCGACAAATCACCAAAAAAAAATTGTACTCACGATTTCGACTTATCACTATTCCAAATGTGACACTTTTGCACACTCGCAGTGAACGGAATGCTTTCTCCACCACTCGTGTACTCATCGAAAATCTCATTTCCATTATCCATGTTACCATCCATCACAAATTCATTCGGCGGAGTATCCAAGCTTGCGTTTGAACTTGAAGAGCTCATGGATGCTGGCTGCCCTTCAAAGTGAACTGGAGTGGGTTGTTCGTGAATCTGGGGCAACTGCTGTTGCTGTTGTTGCTGTTGCTGCTGTTGTTGTTCCTGATGACTCTGATGCTCGTGCTGATGTGGTGGTGGTGCTTGCGGTGATGCAGAATCAAACGCAAGAGATTGCAAAAGGTTTCTCCCACCGTCATTATGAGATTCCACCACAGAGTTTGTGGCAGTGATTGAAGTCAAACTTGAGTCACTGTTGTTATTAGGGTTATTTCCAACAGATTGTTGTTGTGCAACCGACTCGGACAAAAGTTGGAGAGAGTCAATTTGGTGACCAGGTCGACCGGGTACAGAGGTCAAGTCGTGTGATTGACTTGATCCGTTGGGTGCGGCAGCATAGGCAGCCAGGTAGTTTGTGCTTCAATTAGGGAGTCAATGTTAAAAGCGCACAAAAAGAGAACAAATGATCATTACCTGCTTGCACTCAAATAAGACGGATTACTTGGAGTCTCTTGTAAGCTCATGGTGAAGGATGTGGCAGCATCACCGAGTCCAGAGTCCGTGTTACCCACGGGCTGTTGCGGTTGGGGTTGCGTCACATAAGCATTCGAGTAGCCATCGGGCGCTGGCAGAGTGTAGGACGGGTCCATGGATGGGTCAACTAGACTGATTCTCTTGGTTGTGTTCTCAAGTAAGCTCGATTTGGCAAAGGCTGGGAGATGTGTTTCACACGTTGCACAAGCGAAAAAATGCAAAGAAAATCGGGGATTTTTTCAGGAACGCAACGTCACACAGTAACACGGACAAGTCGTAGAGAAGCTGCAGAGACTAAACTAAAAGAACAGACACTCGGTTGCTTAAGCTGCGGAGGTCCATTCCCCCAAACAGGAGCACCCTGTGGTTGCTTTGCTTGGCTCATGTGACCGCCGACTTCTTCTGCGGTTCCACCGCCA